>BGNK01005085.1:1881-44081 GCA_003297005.1 Symbiodinium sp. clade A Y106 | reverse complement strand
GGGTCCCACCGTAGAGAAGAGCTCGGACCCACCGGGTCCCACTAAGTACGTATCGGGACACGTGCAAGGCTGGTGGTTTTGAGGGCGCGATTTTGGGTCCAGAAAATGGTCATGCTTCCAGCTTCAACATAGCGTGCCTCCATAGTATATTATAGTACCCTTATAGATCCGTTACCGTAGCCCTTATAGACCACTTTAAAGGAGCCCCTATAGATGCCTTTAAAGGAGTACTAAGGCCCCTATATTCTTGGGTCCTTTCGACCCCTTGGGGTTCTTCTAGACGGTGACCAGCCCTACGCCGTGCAAGCCCAACCTTGGCTCGGAAGCTCGATTCAAAACAGCAACTGCAACCCCCCTGGTACTTCAACATTTTTGTGGGAACACCGCGAATCCCTGCTCCCTGGGACCCTAACCCATGTAGAATAGCGGTAGAGAACCCTCTCTGGGAATACTGGTGTGGGTGTATTTTGGCTTTATGGTTATCCCAAAAACTTATGGGGAGACTTGCATCGTGCCAAAGCCGTGAACCCTACCTGAACCATGGACCCCAAACCGTATAAACCCTATACTGTAAAACCCAAAACGCCAAACTCTAAACCCTCAACCCCTGAAGCCCTAAGGTTTAGGCAGCTCGAGAGAGAGCCATGGCCGGCGACTGCGTAGGGTGATCCCATTGGAAGAGACCGGCCGGATCTCCTCGAAGAGACCTGTGCATCCTTGCTTGCAAAAGCATCCGCTGGCGGCAGCCGTGGGGTTCACTTCTAGGCGTAACCTATAGTTTAGGGTATAGGGTTTAGGGTTTCTGTTTCCATTGTAGTTCCGTTTTGAGGCATGACCAATCGCATATCCTAAAAGGTCACCCAAAACAGGAACCAGATTGGAGACTACAGGAAGTGCGTGGCATGCCTAGAAGAGCAGATGTGGACCCGAGCTGCTCTATTTCTGCGTTACTACAAGTAAGTTTAGGCTTTAGGGTTTATATATATATATATATAGGGTTTAGGGGTTAGGGTTTTAAGCGCCCCTTGAGGGCGGTGATTGGTTAATTCTTCTGAAGTTCATGAGGTCTCCAGTTCGATGCCGGCAGCTTATGACTTGAAATCCCACACATTCGCACAAGTCTTGGATTCGATGCCAACCAAAGGTGAATAATCCCTGAACCATTACCTGTATGTTTCCTTGAAGGTTCCTCATCAGTTACACGATAGAGGAGCCAATAATTCTATTCTAATTAGTGAGGCCCCTCATGGTTAGGCCCTGGCGTCCGGAGAGTGTTAAAGCACAGTTCGAGGTTGAAATGAGGGTTAAAGGACTGCGAACACAATAGCAGTTCTGAGACTTACACAGTACTTTTGTGCGTACATTTACTACGTTTCCCTTTCACGTTCTGAATCCTTCCGCACACACAGATTTCACCCTGCGTTCGTGGTGAAATTTGATTTCGTGCCACATGATTTTTGCAGACTCGCCAACAACAGCCGCGAAAGCACGATGCCACGAGTCTAGTAGATCCGCGTACCCACGCTTCCTTGCAGCCGGGCTCAAACTCGTGATCCGTAGATCCTGCTTTAACCATGGACCCCAAACCGCATACACCCTATACTCTATACTGTAAAACCCAAAACGCCTAACTCTTAATCTCAAACCCCTAAACCCCTAAACCCTAAAGCCCTAAAACCCTAAACCCTCAACCCGAGGAGCCATAAGGCCTCGGCAGCTCGAGCGAGAGCCAGGGCGGGCGACTGCAGAAGATGAGGGCCGATATGATTACCAATACTATAAGTTTGGTGGTTCCTTATTATAGTTATAGCATAATGGGCCCCAAATCCTTATTCTAATAAGGCTCCCATATTAGGCTGATCTCATTGGAACAGACCCGCCAGATCTCCTCGAAGAGACCTCTACGTCGTTGCTTACAAAAGCATCCGCTGACGGGACAATTGAGGTTCATCTTCATGGTTGGATTTAGGTTTTAGGGTTTAGGGTTGGGGGTTTAGGGGTTTAGGGTTTAGGTTTAGGGTTTAGGGATTAGGGTTTAGGGTGTCATACCTACAAAAAGCAGATGCAGGCCGGAGGTTGCCCAAGATGTCCGGAGCTGCTGTCTTTCTGCGCTACCATGTTTGCGAAAGCAAGTTGAATGCCCTTGAGGGTGGTGACGGGCTTCTGCCCTCAAACTTCGTAAGCTCGGCAGCCTTGTTTCGAAGCCTGTAGCTTATGACTTGCAGTCCCACACATTCGCGCACCATTTCGAAATACAAAACCTGGCGACTCGGTCCCCACATAGTCCAACCAGGGGTTAGGCCCCAGCGTCCGGAATGTGTTAGAGCATCCGTCCAGGTTGAAATAAGTGTTGTTGAAAGATGTTGCAGGACTGCGAACGTACTAGCAGTTCTGAGACTTACATACACGTTCCAGTTGCCTCTGTTTTCTATGTTCCCCTGATGCGAATGCTTCTGCGCACGCACCACTCGTCCGGCTAATTCAACAAAAGATTCGAAGTGAACACAGCGGGGTCAGGGTCGTACCTATCTCCTCAGCTGTTTGGCAAGAGTTGCACACCGGATCGCACATCGCTTTTGGGGTTTCTTCGTTTTGCATGCGAACTTGATTGCGTGCAGCATGGTATTTGCAGCTTTGCCAACAACAAAACCCAATCCCCGAAACCTATGCCATGGATCGTATGCTATGAAGCCTTAATTATACCCGGAGACACGATGCCACAAGTCTACTAAAAGCTTGCGAGCTGATCCTCGCCCAAACACTCTGGGCTCAAGCTTGGGCTTTGCATCCTGATTTCCTTGCGTCGTGCGCTCTTCCCGCCTCTCGAGGAGCGATGTTTGGGCGAGCCTTGGGTTGCAAGGAAGCTCCCTCGACATGATCTTCGGGATTGAGACATTTCGGACGTCGTGTGCGTGTTACTGTAGAGGAAGAAGTCTGGTGCCTAACCGATAGACCGAGTTCGATGATTATATGGGAGTTTCCGACAATAGGGGACCCTAATATAGTACCCTAAATAGTAGGATCCTTATTATAAGGACCCCCCAAAAAAGGCACCCCTCATTTTCGGAAACTCCCATATGGGTTCCAGGCTCTGGGTTCTATAGATGTTGCTCCCGGAGCTGTTCCAAGCCCTTCTCTGTAAGCTTTGCGTTTTCTGTAGCCTCCCTGGATTCATGCGTCCCATCCGGAAAGACTGCTTGCGTTGTGTTCGGTTCTTGGGTTTTTGCCGGCTAACAGGTGCCAGAAGTCGAATAGGTCGGTTCAAAATATCTATTCAATAGTTCCTTGCAGTTCAACTTGTGTTGCTTATCGAATACTAGGGCTCTGGTCTTCCCTGGTTGCTCTTGTCCAATCCGTCCATCCGTCCAGTTTTGGGGGCTGCACAATTTCGGGTTTGCAGGTTGAGTGGGAGGGAAGGAACGAAGCCCAAGTTTTCATAAGCATCACGGTTGTGTATCTCGGGTAGGGTGTGCAACGAATATTTCTGAACCGGATAACACCCTGAATAATCCCGGAGACCATCTAGAAGGACTATGGACACGCCAAGCCTGAAAACCACACTACTTTTTGAGATCCTCAAAAACCGTCTACATGGCCTTCTAGAAGCCACAGTGCCGATGCTGCCTCCTGCAGCCGGTATTGGTTCTCTTCATCATCGTTTGTGCTATTGGTGTTGTTATTCTGTATAGTATACATAGTCAGCCCGAGCCACAAAAAGCCTTAAATGCCAACATCCCCAAGCCCTAGGCTGCAGGATCTCGTGCCTGAGAGTCCGAAGGGTTTGGGCACGCGCTTCGATTGCGATTCCCGAAACCCCAAGACTCTGACCCCGAACCACCCCAAGTTCTGAACCAAATCACAAACCCACTAGCTCAATATCCAGTGCCTCACACAGCACAAGGATGCTGACGGTTCTTGTTTCTTTGCCTACAGTTCGGGTCTCAGTAATATAGGGGCCTGAATAGTTAGAATAGGGTTTTAGGGCCGATTATACTATAAATATAATGAGGAACCCCAACCCCCAAAATAGTATAGGTGATTATTAAGGCCCCTATATTATGCGGGTGAGCCTCGGGTCTTCCTAGACTTACCGACCCATGCATTCTCGCACTTAGTGCTTAGCCCCGCAACGTCGTGTTCCCAAATCCTTCTCGGTAAGCACTGCGTTTTATGTAGGCTCCTGAATTCATGCGTCCGATCCGGAGAGACTGTTTGTTGTGTTGGACTCTGGGGTATTTGCAGGTTGACAGGTGACAGGAGGGGAATGCGTTCAAAATATCTATTCAATAGTGCCCTTGCACGTGCGCCACTGTTATGTAATCAAATCTGCTAGGATATCAACCAAGAACACTTCAAACACATGCTTTTTGAGTTGTGTCACCCTGCGGGAAGCCCCATAGCCGAGAGCCCCTAGGCAGGAAACCGCTTGCGAAGACCCCTTAACTCATCCTCGACCCAAAGTCGACTTGCAAGGCCAGCCTGAGAGTAGACCCAGACCTGTTTCTGAGATCTTCATGCGGCCTTATACAAGGATTCTTTCAGAAAACCTCAACGAACAGTCGTGGCTCCGCTGTTGTTGTTGTTGTTGTTGCTGCTGCCGTTGTTGCTGTTGTTGCTGTCACTGTTGTCATGTTTTAAAGATATCTCTTGATAGGCACACCAACATTTCCATACCCGAAACTGCAGGATCTTCTGCGTGTGTTTGTGTGCCCAAAGCATGGGTTCGAGTAATTGTGAGCTTCAAGAGAGTGTGGTATTCGTTAGCTTGATGAATGGAAGTTGGCATTTCGGATTGGAGCTTCATATTGTAGGGTTTGTGTTCCGGGAATTGGAGATTTTGGTGGTAGTGTTCGGCGGGGGTTCAAAGCCGAGTGGCACGGAAGTGCCTGGGCCGCAGAACTTCAATCAGACTTCGTGCAAGTCCCACATTCCAGATCTCTCAGCAAGCTCGGCTTGCACATTCCCAGTTTCTATCACACACATGGGAGTTTCCGAAAATAGGGAGTACCTTGTTTTGAAACCTTCAATCCCTCAGTGCGGGGCACTTAAACCATGAAATCATTAGTTACCCTTTCCCTCCTCGTCGACGCTCCCTGTAAGCAGTTTCTGGATTTCGATCTAAAGCCGTAGACATGAGGCTGAAGTTCTGGGCCCGTAGCCGACCGGAATATCAATCAAAGTCGTGTCAACGGACTGCGTCGCCGTTGTTTCAGTTTCAAACTAGGCCCTAGGCATCGCTGTTCAGTAGTCCAGGCCCCGAGCTGGCCTAAACCTCAAAGCCTTAAAGCCCCAGCACCCAGAACAATCAGCGCGATCTTGCTTTGCGTGACAAAGCCAAGGCCTCACAAACTGAAGTCCATGCTCGAGCTCGCACTGAGTGTGGAAAGAGGGGGCCACCAATTCTAATAACACGATGTGTTGTCCTGCTTGTCATGAATTAAATACTATATATGAATATATGAGTTCAGCTATCAAGTTGGCTCTGCAGCTATTCGGTTCGCGAACCTGCCTGTAGCACTGTAAGGGAAGGTAGCCTTTCAACCTCAGAAGCACAGGTGGCTTGCAATGACACGCTGTGAACAAGTCTTAGCGTCGTAGGCGGCCACAGAGCCAAAGCTGGTCAGGTAGGTGACTGAAATCGCTGCAAAAGATGTGTGCATCGTTCTTAAAACATGCTGACAGGAGTTCTCTTGTTCGTCAGTATTTCTTCATGGGATTTCGGGCAGCCGCTGACTGGGTCTGGCTTCCATTGAAAAGTTTTGGGGGTCTTAGATTCAGGATCGTGTTAGCGCTAGACCTGAAGCATGAGTTGGAACCTGCATACAATGCCAATGACCAAAATTCCCACAATGTCGCCCCAGAGTTCAACATGCTTGCACCTGCGAGCCGATTCCAGCTCGGATTTGCTAAAGCTTCTCCGCTCCGTTTCGCCGAGTGCCAGCATGTTCGGCAGAGCCTCCGGTGGCAAGAAAGTTTTTTGGACATAGGGTTGAGGGTCTAGGGTGGGATGCAGTTTGACTTGTTTCCGGTGGATTAATGATCGAGGTCCCTTCACAGGTTTGGAGGTTTTGCGTGCAATCAGCGATAACGACGGCTTCTGCAGGATGTGCTTTTGAGGGCATCGGACGAACTTCGGAGCTAATTTTTCCCAAACTGGAAGACCTCTTCCTATGTGTGTTGTTCTAAATTCACGGTGGCTGGCTCTCATGGTGCCTCATGGTGGGTCACTCAGACATCTTTGTGTATTTAGGATATATGGCACATGAGGGGGTAGCATATGTAGTATATATATATATATATACATATTGTACACACACACATATATATATATATATATATGTATATATATGCAGATACATGTACGTTGACAGGAGATGTCGTTTGAAACGGTTAGATACTTGTGTTGGGTCTGCAATGCTTGGATGCCTGCATTCCACGCAAAGTCCGAAAACGTGTAAGGGTCGAGCGTCCACGGTCTTGCCAGAAGCTCGTGATGCACATTGTGTTGCATCCATTGTTTGTGTAAGACCAGCCGAACAGTCAGTTTTAGCTTTTTCACATTGCATACGCCGCACTAACATCTAGTCTCAAGCTAGTGTACCACAGTTTCCGTGTGCCAAGGTCCAACACAGGTTCTTGTTAAGTCAAAACGTGAGTGTGTGCATACGATTTCCGCGTAGTCTCAATCTCGGTCTTCATGAAGTGTGGTGTTTTGGCGGAGACCTCAATCTGTGCGCCCGTCCAGCCCTAGAGCCCGAGTCACATTTTGCTTCAGCGGCAACATGGAGCACGGATAATTTCGTCCTCGTCAGACTTGTGGCATAGACGTTTTTTCTCGAACCTGATGTTTAGGTAAGGCAAGGTGTTGCAGCTTTTGGAGTTAAGCGTAAGGATGCAAGAGGTGCAGGAAAGAAATAGACTGGAAAGAACTTGAGGATGAATAACTTAGACGTTACTGTCAAGTCTGATGTTGAGGATGGTTGCACTTTGTCATCCATTTGTGTTGAGTGTACGGGAGGGCCAAGCCGCTCAGCATTCTAAAGGTACTTGTTGGTTCTAGGAATGCAGACCCAACGCTTTCAAACCAGTGCCTATGCTTTTTTCATGCCGTGCATCTGAAGTAGCACTCGCATCCGGCTCAGGACTTTTTGGCAAGAAAGATCCCAATGAGCCAACCGCCCGGGCCTTGAAACGGCGGCATGCTTGGCTGGATGAGCTCGAGTAAGAAGGCTGCAGGTTCCGAACAGCGATGGTGCACACAGGGACTTCATGGAGTCTAAACATGCGGGTGTAAGATCCTAGCCGCGGTGCAAGTTCGACCGAATCAGTGGAACAGCTTCCTGTCGCATCGCTGATTCCGAGCATTGGAATGTCCAGCTTTCGGAAATATTTGGTTTGGATTTGGATGGGTCCCATGCCATGAACAGTGTAGCGAAACCACGAAACAAAGGGCGCAACAGCTAATTAGGCATCTTCAAGAATCTCAACCATGTAGGCGAAAGCTGAAAAGTCGGTGAAGGGCCTGAACAGACCTTGCATGTTTCGATGAGGATTCGACGTTGTTTTCCCAGGGCGCAAGGGGCGTACAAACTTTCATTCCTGAGGTGGAAGCATGTCATCGTCTTGCACATTTCGTCTCAACCTTTCTGATTCATCGCGAGCTCTCTGTCTGTGACCTTCGCTTCACCAAAGCTGCGAATCAAGCTCCAAGCCTCCATCCCAGAACCCAGGACCCTTCAACCGTAAACCCTCAGTCTGTTTCAATGTCCGTCGGACAGGAACGTGTACCAAAACGCCTGAGCCTAGTATAGAGTATAGAGGTTTCAAGAAAGCTCCCTGCTAGTCCCGGTATAACTAGGCTACGATGTGCCCAATACCCCTGTTGTATCTGCCAGAAGCTTTTGCTGTATGGGTAGGTCCAATGCCATCAATCAACCGTGAAGCGAAACCTTGAAACAAAGAGGCCTAGAAGGCGCAACAGGTTAGGCCGCCAACCTATGAAGGCGAAAGCTTAACGAATCGTGAAGGGCCGGCCCTGCGCCACACCCTGGCGGTTGAGAGTCTAGTTGTGTTGTTCTGCTGGAAGTGTATAGCTTAAAACCCTAAACCCTAAACCCTATATGTCTGTGTGTGTGTGGATTCTGCAGCGCGAGTCTGGTACTCCCTCCTACCCAGTATACCGGGCACACTCTACAGCACCTCAGGCATCCCCATGCGGAGAAACCTTTGACACCCCTAAATCGGAGAACGCGTTACCCTCAGCCATGAAGTTTACTTCTTTCGGTCGCTGAAACCCGAAAGCCCAGAAACCCTGAGGTCCACAAGGTCAAACTACCGGACCAGCCGTCTGCCATGTACTTCGACAAGGCTGGCATTAGCCATGCATTTCAGGGGGTATGATGAATCGGAGCAATGAGGCTTGAACCCCAAACTCACGTTTGCTGCTGGTTGTATCGAGTGGTCCTGCCAAATCGCAGCTCGCAGCTTTGGTGCTCGGGGTTTCAGAGGACAGGGGTTTTCTGGTTGGGGGTTTAGGTAAAGTAAAGGGGTTAGGGTTCAGAGAATGTATTTTGGTAAAGACACACGGCCTTTCCAACGGATGTTTCTGAACTGGATCACACCCTGGGACATCCCGGAGACCATTTAGAGGTATTATGAAGACCCCAAGCCTGAAGACCAAGCTTGTTTCTGCAAGGGCCATCTACATGGCTTTTTTACACAAGCAATAGTGCTGATGCTATCTCTTGCAGCCGGTATTGGTTCAGCACAGTCGTTTCTGCTATTGGTGGCGTTTTTCTGTATAGTCAGCCCGAGCCTGCAATCATGTTCGCCGTTTCGGATGTAGGTTCGCAGTAAAGGTGCTTCGGGTTTAGGGTTTAGGGGGTATTGCTACCAGTAACTCTCAGTATTCATTGTGTTCTGCTCCCCAATTTCCTGTTGATCATGTTGAACCGTTCTTCAAGATGCCCCGTCCGCGATTCAGGGTTTAGGGGTGTGCAGGTTTGGGGTTTATGGTTTAGGGGTTTGGGGATTAGTGGATTTTGGTAAAGACGCGCGGCCTTTCCAATCAACACCCGTTGCTTGCAGCAATCACGGTATTCAATTTTAGGGTTTATGGGTTTAGGTTTCATTTTCAGTGCTCATGTTAAGAATAGGACTCAAATGGTGTCGAAATTCAAGCTCGTTTCCTGTCGAGTCACGGCCGAACGCCCACAACAGCTCCACATGACGATGCAACCAGGTAAATGACAAAAAAACAGATTCTGAACATTACTCGATAGATGCGCAGAGCTCCTGACTTAACCGTAAACCGTGATTCCCGAGCCTAGCCTAGCCCACAGGGTCCAAGTACCCAAATAGTAGAGTTTTAGATCCCCAAATCAATACCCTGAGTGGTTTTTGGACCTTGAAACCCTACTGTTTGGGTACTCGGACCCTTAGGGTAGCAATACATTACTGAGAGGAGAAAGGGCGCTGGCGAGAGCGCGGCAAAGAACACCTTGAGGAGGCCGGGCAGGGTTCGAGGCTTTACTAGAGGGGCTTCAGTAATTAGAACAGGGTTCCCTTTAATTTAAGGGTTCCTTTTTTAGGGGTCGATAGGGATTACTATAAGGGTTACTATAAGGGATTTAGGGATGTAGGGGCCTTACAAATCACAATAGGATGTTGGGGCCCATTATACTACAATTATAGCAGGGAACCCAAAATAATATAAGCTGTAGGACACAACGGCTTCAGGGTTTACGGGAATTAGGTTTATAGTTTAGGTCCTAAGTGTTGAAAGTTTAGTTTTGTCGCATGATCTTCAGGGCTACAGCAGTTGAGATATCCATGATTTATCTTCTTGTTAAACTGCCGATCCTTAAAACCCGATCGACGGAATACGTAGCCTTGTCTTATCACTAAACTCCAAAGAAGCCCGAACTTCCAAAAAAGAACTGTCTTTACCCCGCAACGTTTTTCTGCATCCTGAACAGTGCGATCTCCGAGATGAAGCCTCAGGCCTTTTCCTCGGAAAACGGTTCCAAAAACCTTCCCAACAAGAAGCCCTCAAGCCTGTTGACAACTCTAAGCCAAGGCTCCGCAAACCTCACAAACAAAACCTCAGGCGTAATCTAATCCTCAGAGAAGATCCCAAAACCCTTCAAAGCCAAACCTGAGGACGATTACGTAGCAGTAACGACCATTCAAACCAAAACAAAAGTCCGCCCGAATCCGGTGCGCATTATAGAGGGTCGACCAACAGAGATCGTGAATGAGACCAACGAGTCACAGTCAGAGACAGCGGGACAATACAACTCTGAGCTATCCGGGTCCGGCGCCGGTTGGCCAGTTCTTCGTTCTGCTTAGGTCTGCGTAGGGCTGAATCAGGTTTTTTCAGGGCTTACCGAGCAGACCAGTGACCAGGCGGCTCCATGAGGAAAGCCTAAACCCTAAACCATAAACGGCGGCGTCGTGACTTCTTCAAATCGCTGCCGTTGCTTGTAGCTTCAGAGAGGAGGTGATCGGATCAAGGCCAACGCTTGTGCTGTGAGCCCCAAACAGACAAAGATCAATCCCTTAGCCCTCAGCCGAACTCTACTCTGTAAGCGTCAGCCTTGAATGATCTAGCTTGATACCGAGACTCCTGAAGCTCAAGCCTTAATTCTAGATCCATCATTTACACCCCAGAGCCGGACACTCTAAAGCTTCAAAGTCACACCGTTGGGGGTTTGGGTTTTGACTTGAGGGTTTATGGCTTGGATTTCATGGCGCAGGGCGGGGGGTCTAGCAAGATGATGAACATGCTTCAGCTTGAGGGGTTGAGGATTGTCGTAAGTTGATACTTATGACCTTTGGATTCCTTAGATTACTTAACTTAGAACGCTAGTCCCTGCAGCACTCCTGAATCTCCTCAACGCCCATATAATAAACCTGTATTCCGACGACAACCCTGATACATCCAAGAAAACCTGAAGACACACCAGGAGGAGACAGCGCTGCCTCCGCCGCCATCCATGGGCTCAGCTGCGGCCGCAGCCACAGTGGCTAGGGATTTGGGGCTTTGGGGTTTAAGGGTTTCGGGCGTTTGGTCGAGGGGATAGGGGTTTTGTCAAGGAGCGGTTTCATGTTTGTATATACTTAGCAGGTTCCCCATGCCAGCCTTGTTTTAGAGCATCTAAGATGTCGCAGAACTGTGGGGCTCAGAATTCGGATGGATCATATGGTTGGATGGCATTTGTGCTTATTCGGGCAAGTTGATATCTCCCCAAAACCCGCACACCACAAGCCCTGGCTGCTTCGCAGATAGCCGTTCTCATTTCGGCGTCACTTAGCACCGGAAGGGTTTATCTTATTAGAACATTGGGTCGTTTGGGCATGATTACCCATTGTCCTGTAGGTGATGTCTACCGGAGCGAGTGGGGGAAGAGCAGAAGAGAGGATCGCCTGGTCGTTTTGCAATCCGGAACTTTGCTCGGGGTTTCCGAGATTGGGTTGACGGCAGTTTACCGTTTAGCATTTAGTGCTCAGGGTTAGCACCCCACCAACGACCAACTACGGTCTGAGTTTCCAGTCCCCCGGTCGCTTAGTGTCGCCTCTTCCCCTCTCGCTGCTGTTGCATGTATAAATATGTACTTCTGGCATCCTGATCTCACGGTGTCTACTCCAAACTGATTATACTTGCTCGCTTTAGGACTTTAGGTTCCGTATGTTCGGTTATTAGACATACCTGGGAATAACCTACTTTTGAAGGACTTAAATAAGGAAATCATAATAGGGAACCCTAAAAAGGACTTATACTTATATATAATAAGGAACTCATAACAGGGAGCCCTAAAAATGAAGGTTTTAAAGGGTCCAGGTAATTCCAAGGCCAGAAGCTTCAGACCCGTCGTTGTGATGCTGGGCACTTCGTGAGGCGACACCACCTGAAAAGAAGGAGGAGAAGAAAGAGGCTGCTGGGGCTTTATAGGGTTTAGGGTTTAGAGGCTGCTGGGGCTTTGGGGTTTGGGGTTTAGGGTTTAGAGGCTGCTGGGGGAAGGGGCCCGCTGCGTGGCTTCGAAGGCGAAGGATCGCTAACTACACGGGCCGTTCAGTGGAAATCATGTACAGGGGGTTGGAGTCTTGGGGAGATCTGCGAGCAGGTAGACTAGACAGTGTTCCAGCAAGACGGACCGATGCAACGGTTTGGAGGAGGGTTCCAGCCAGCTGGCATGTTTCTGCGCATACTGCAGGTCTGTATGCGACATGTCATTTGAGTTCGGGTTTGCATTACAGTCATCGGCGTAGTATACTCTCAGTCTTCTTGAATACCGGTTTCAGCCTTTCTAAGACCAACGTACACTAATTAATAGCCCACCCTAATTATGAGTATGTCTCTCAATTAATTAATGTCACCTACACTAAGCAGATATACTGGTGAAGGGATAGATCCTTGAATCAGAGGATACATCTGTTTATTAGCGTGTGTTCTCTCTAATATTTAATTAAGTTTGATGATTAGTGTAGTATATCCCTTAATCAACGTAGGTGTTCTTAATTAGCGACGTTTGGAATGTCTGGGAATGTCGCGACGGGGATGTCTAACATATAATCCTACCTATAGAGAACCAACGAGCAGACTGAATCTGTAAGCCACCCTCCATCTGAGGCCCCTTGCAACAGCCAAAATTGTCTGGCAAGGTCTTTGTAGCTAAGGCTGGGTTCCGCCAGGCTTTGACTGTATAGAACAATGCTGGGTTGATGGAGAGTTCCAAGTTAATATGATCCCAAAATATTGAGATCTTTAGTAACTTTATGAAGAGCACTGACATTATGTAACCCAGAGACAAGCCTTCTAGAGCACAAAAACCGCAAGCCGTATCACGCCGCCTATACAGCCCATATCACGCCCCTGTATAGAAATCTGCTAGTATCAAGTCCAGCATGTTCATTGCAGGCCTCCGCGCTGGACAACATGATTGCCCCACCGAATCCGCAGCGGGGCTTAAGAGGATTTAGGGTTTAGGGTTACGGGTTTTCGGGCTAGCATTATGGGTTTGAGATGTGGGGATTTCAGGTTGCGGGGTTTAGCTTTGAGGGTTTCGATTCTGGGTTTAGGAAAGCGGGTTTAGGAATGCTGGGTGCTTCCGCAACCTGAACCTTAAACACCGCCTGAACCTGAAACCCGAAGGGGTGCCCTTCCAAGTTCCAGGCCTCTGCAGTGACTCTGCAGTGCAGGCGATCTTGCAAAGCTATATAATATAGGGGCCTTAATAAATACCTATACTGTTTCGGTGGGTTCCTTCTTATAGTTATAGTATAAAATGCCCCAAAACCTCAACTTCTAATTATTAAGGCCCCTATATTGGGATTTCGACTTTCAGGGTTAGGGTTTTGGTGTTTTTCGCGCGGCTCAACCGGCTGCTGTCATAAGGTGACCGGAGTATTCCGAGGAAGTCTTGCAGGTATTTTCGCGGGTATCTAGTGTGCCCTTTAAGGGAGCCCCTTTATAGATCCCCTATAGACCCCTTTAAGGGAGCCCTTTTTCAGGGACCCTATTCTAATTACTAGGGCTGCTACCGATTCTGTTTGTAGCTCCAACCTTGCAGACGGCTTTCTGCTAGCGGAGAATCCTGAAGCTTCAACGGCTATGCTGCCCGGAAGGTTTATGGTGCAAGCTCTATGCCCGAAGGTGCCCCAACCTCTGAAGCCCTAATCCCTATATAACTATGAACCCTGCTATATTGTAAAGCCTAAAACCTGAAACCCTCAACCCGAACCTCTAAACTTCTTGGAGGTATGGCAACAGGTTTGGCGGTGCCCGCAAGCACACAGCACCAGCTTCTGTGATGCGCCCGATGCAGGAGGGCGCCCCAGGTGTCGGGTTTAAGGTTTGGATTATGCGTTTAGGTTTAAGAATTTAGCTTCTTGGCATGCGGTGCGTGTCGTAGCTGGAACAGGGGTCAGGAGTGTCTTTCTACAATCGCAGGGTCACTCGTCCTCAAAACAAGGTTAATGCCACAATATAGACCGTCTACCTGCAACACAGCTTTAATCGCAATATTGGCAGGTGAAGACAACAAGAAAAAACACAGCAACCGTTCCTGTCATAGTAGTAAGCCCCAGGACCAACAAATTGTGTAATGTTTTGTTCGAATCGGCGGCCAAACCTTAAACGCTAAACCCTGACTTGGGATGCCCATCTGGGCAACAAAACACATGTCTGTCATGTCTGTGTCCGTTGTGTTTCCGCTTTACTTTCCGTTTGGCCGGGGCCTTCCGTTGGGGCTTTCTTCCGCTGTTCCGTTGTCAGTGTCGCTTCCGTTCAACGGGAACGGGAAAAAACGGCAGCCCCAAAATCCAAAACGGAACCGGGAACGGCAAATCCGAGACCGCCCCAGAAACAGGAAAACGTGGACAACACAGTGTGTCTTGCGGTTGTTGTCGTTTCCGGGGTTTCCGAAGCGGAAAGAAGTGGAAACACGCGCGCGCACACACACACACACAGTTGTTTCGACTTTTTGTCCGTTCGCGGTGGATGCAGGATTTTCAGTTTCCGGTTCCATGTTGGACTTGCTGCGTGCCGGACTTTCCCGTTAGGGGTTCCATTTCGGGCTCCGTTTCCGAAGCTCCTAACACCCGGAAGCCCAAACCGAAGTGCCCTTGGGACGGGAATCCAGAACAAGCGTAATTAAGCGGAAGGGAAATCCGAAACGACACCATCAACGGAAGTGTAAACAGAAGGGAAATCCCAAACAGAACCGAAAACGGAAAGAAAGGAAGTCAGGAATGGAAGCGCGCTTGGACGAATGACCCCTAGCTCAATCCGGCCAGGATCCCAAACGAAGAATTTCCAGTACTGAAGTGGTACTAACATTAAGATTGGTGTCTTTGATCGGCAAAACGATGAAAAGAAAAAGACGAAAACCCATTTCCGGGATAGGGAAACTCTTCGGGGTTATCTTACAACCCCACATGCATAAACCGGTCCATTCCTGAAGCTTCCTGATGTTTTCTTATACTGCTTCATACCCCAAGCCCTAATATCGAGCTATCAAAGGCCCCTAAACCCTAAACCTTAAACCCTATAAGCCCTAAATCCTAAACCCTGTATAGTGAACCCCAGAAAGTTGGAACATAGATTTAGGATGATTCATGCTGGGATTCCCTATACTTTACTTCAAGGGCAGGAGGCTAACGATGTTCCAACTTTCTGGCTTCAGCTGTACCCTAACCCCTAAACCCTAAAAGCCCTAATCCCTATACTACAACGCCAACACGCCCTCGTCCGCCCCAGGTGCCCTTCGGCGAGCCTCCTCCCCCGGTTGATGAAGGCCTTGATTTCGGGTTTAGGTTTAGGTAATATATAGTAGAAGCCAGAAAGTTGGAACATCAATATCCTCATGCCCTTAAAGTGAAGTATAGGGAATCCTAGCACCAATCCTCCTAAACCCATGTTCCAACTTTTTGGGGTTCACTGTAGGGCCAAAAAAGGAACTACAATGGAGACTATAGGTAAGCCCTGTACCCTCAAACCTACACCCCTTATCCCCGAATCCACTGTTCAATTTGTGCCTTCTGTTGGGTACAAAACCTCCGACCTATTCAGACCTCGAGAGACGCAATTCCCTAAACCCTAAACCCCAGTACCCCCCAAACAAAAAGAACCTAAAGCCAAGTCTCTCAGAAAGTGCCTGCACCTAGGCCCCATGCAGCCCCGATTGCACACACAGGGGTAGGAAGGCGTGTTCTTTTGGGGTTTAGCGTATGGGGTTTGATTTGTGAGTTTGCGGTTTAGGCTTAAAACACTTGTAGACAAAATCCCAAAACCCTAGTCTCGTCATTAAGGCCGCTCTATCCTATAAGGGCCATTGCCAAGGCATAGAGCTGTTCGGAGGAGCTGTGTCGAGTTCAGGAGCAAGTCTGAGTAGTCTATCGGTGGTAGAGTTTACAAGACCCTAAACCCTAAACCGACAAGTTCACAGGGTAAAATAGGGTGTATAGAGTTTAGCACTTAGAGTTGAATCGAAGACTTCGGATTCTGAGCTTACCGTCTAGGATTTTGAGTTCCGCACCTGGGGTTTAGGGCCTAGAGGCTTTTACTTGCGAATTTTAGATCTCGAGCTTTGCCTGAAGCCTCTAGGGGATTCCTTGGTTATTTAATGTTTAGGGTTTAGGGCTTTATTTGGGTTTAGGAGTGGAAATTTTGAGAGACTAGGGTGTGGGAGGAAGGACTTAGGGTTGGTGAGTTTGGGTTTTCGACAGTTATGCATTTTTGATGTTTAGACGGTTTAGGGTTTAGGGTTGAGGGTTGAGGGCTCGATGTGAGCTTGCTAACCCCTCTTTACCCCTTTGATTGGTCATCGTGCATGGTTCAGATCTGGAACCGTTGGAGCAACTTTGGGACGTGCAACGCCCTTGGCTGACGCTATAGGTGGCATCAGTGCGCGTTGCATCAAGTGCTGGCGCTGCCAGGGATATGCGGCGTCATCACGGCTATTTCGCCGCCGCTCACACCGCCAGCACTTCACAGATGAACTCGGCCCTTGTCTAATGAAGATGTTCATGCAGCGATTTGAAGTGACCCGACAATAAAGCTGCGATGCCACCTGAGGTAGTTTGCTCAATCCCTGAACCCTCAACCCGAAAACTCGAAACCAAGCCCTAAACCCTAACTGCGCGGTGAAAACCTAAACAGTTTTGAACCTTGAACCTTAAGCCCTAATGGCTCCAATGCTAAGGCTAAGATAGCAGCCGACAGTCCTAAGGTCCTAGAGCGCGCTAACCGCACAGCAACTTCAAAATATAGAGGGTGAAATAACTACAAATAATATTCCTTAGGGTTCCTTCTTATTCGTTTTAGTACAATATGCCCCGAACAATTATCCCAATTATACCGGCCCCTATAATAGCGGGTTTCCCTTGGGCTCCAGTTGCTTTTGTTTAGGCGAGAGCTTAACTACTAGGTTACTATAACCATGCAGTATGTACCCCAGTAACCCAATAGCCAGATGACTGGAGCCGTGAGGATTGATGGTTGGAATACGATTCCATGAGCCTTTGAATGGCTTTATACTGTTCTTTCAAGGGTTTGAGCTAGGGCCTTAAACAATCAGAGAGGTATGTCCGGGAACACTACTTACTCAGACATCTGCATCAGACCCTGCAGCCTCAACTGACGTCGAAAGGCTCCCAATCCGCAAGGGTCCAGAGGACTTGTAGTTAGGTGCTCGGGTTTCAGATATATTACTTTACTAGTGCACGATTGTAATCGGCTGACTCATGATTATTGGGTACCTGAGCCGTCAAAGCCGTCGAAAAAGTAAATAAAGCCCTACACAAGTTTGCAAAACCCTATAATTGAAACCTTCTATACCCCTAGTACCCTCTTGATGAACCTGTAGGGAATGACGAGGTTAAGAGTGTTTGGAGTTTGGGCATCGTATTGTCGGCTTAAGGGTGCATGGTTTTGGGGCAAGGGTGTCTTAGGGTTTAGGGCGTCGGGTTTTTCGATTTGTCATTCCTTCGACGCTCATCTGCAACCTGTGCAGGGGAAGTCTGCAGAAAGCAACCCTGAACCGTAACGCAGTAAACCTTAGCCGCCTTAGCCCTGAAACGTGAACCCTGGAGCCCTAAGCCATATATCCGAAACGTAAGCCGAAAGCCTTAAACGCTAAAATCCTGAAGCCCCTGAAGCCCTAAACCCTTGGCCTACAATCCTAAAGCCCTGAAACCTAGGCCTTTTTACGGCCTAAACCTAAACCAGAGACAGAACTGAAACCCTAAACCTAAGCCCCAAGCCCAAACCCTAAAACCCTAAACCTCAGACGCTTAAACTGAAAGCCCTATAACAGCCTCTTCCGAACCTTAACAGTCTAACACTCGCCGCCCTTAGACCCTTAACCCTTAAAAATCCTAAAGCCTTGGGTCCTAAACCCTTGATTAGCCCGAGAACCCCACCTCAGGTGGAAACCCCAAAGACTCACTTACCCTGGACTCCAAAACCCTAACCCGAAACCCTGTAGACCCTAAACCCTAATCTTAAACTCCTTAGCCAGATCGTGCTACGACCCCAAAGTCCCGGCATTTCTACTCCCTCAGCCCAGATCGTCTGCCCACCTCTCCAACAGTAATGACAATAGCAGAAGTTAATAATGATCATCATCACAATCATACTATGCATGGCCTTCATAAGCATAACGATAGTATCAAATTACATAAACATCATAGCCATGGTCGTACTACGGAGAGAAGCAGATCGGCCCTTGTGCGGCCAGTAGCAGCCATCCTGAACCCTTAAACCCCGAACCGTGGCCCGGAACCCCATATGGGTGGTTGTCAAAATTAGGGTCCCTTTTTGGGGTCCCTATTATAATACGGCACCTATTATTTAGGGTACCCAAAACGGGACCTTAATTTTGACAACTACCCATATAAGGTTTCTGGAGTATATCATACTATCCGAAACACTCTTATCTGATAGACCCATGTATTTGGCCTTTTGGCCACAGGCAAGCCCAGCTAAACCTAAAGGCTAAAGGATCCGACTCCTTAGCCCACAATTTTCGGTTTCAGGCACTGGGTTTCAGGCTTTCGGGTTTTTTGTGCTTCTTTTCGGCCTTAATAAGGGTTTAGGGTTAAAGGTTTAGGGTTAGCCCCAGTCGTTTCGACGGGTAATGTACGGGCCTTACTAGTTAGAATAGTTATCATGAGGAACCCCCAAAAATAGTATTGGTAGTTATTTAGGCCCCTTTATGAGAGGGGCCTTTGTCACCGTTTCTGTCGAGGTGCCACCGACGAGCCATCCGAGGCCCATGATGGGCTATAGGGGGACGAAATACGGCTGATGATAGTGTATCTTTAAGGGGTTCCTTTAAGGGATCTATAGGGTTTTAGGGTTTAGGGTTTAGGTTGATGATAGAAATCGTGCACTACCTTAATGGGCCTCGACTATGGGACTATGGTATATTCCTTATTATGGGTAATGCAGGATTTATATCATCAACCGTATTTGGCTGAGTGTAGGGTTTAGAGTGTAGGGGTTCTTAGGGTTCCTTAGGTGTAACCATAATGCAACATACCCCTAAGGTACAGTGAAGTGCGACGTCCGGAACCCGAAACTTCCGAATCCTCTACATACACAAGACCCGAAGAAACCACCAGTACCTATCTGCCTGTCATGTCCAAGCTCGTTCAGTCTACAGATCTATATCTATATCTGTATATACAAGCATTGAAACTGCCTGGTGGCAGGATTAATAAGGGCATGTCGGTACTTTTAGCGTCAGAGAACTCAGTAGATGATTTAACGCGCTGTTTCTTGTAAATTCGAGGAGTTTATGCCGTCTACGCATCTTTGAAGTGTGTCGCTGTCGGTTTTTCTTGCGGTTGTAGAAGGTGTTCAACAATCTGCCTGCGCAGACTGCACTTCCGGGACACCCGTCGTCAAAAAGCTACGTCCTTTACCACATAACTTCCCGAAGATCCCCTAAGCCTCATCCCGAGAGTGCCAGGATTTTGTAACAAGCTGCTGAGAGCCTAATAAAACATCTATACGTATATAGATCCCTTGTAAAATGACCTAGCTACCGTGAGAAATGTTCAAACTCCTGGAGCCGTCCACAAAACCCTAAAAAAACAGAGCTCTCTCTCTCTCTCTCGCTCTCTCTCTCTCTCTCTATATATATATGTATATGTATATGTGTATATATCTCTCTATATATATATGTATAGAAAATCCTACACGCAGTTGCTTTATGAAACACTTCACGCCCCGATACCCTAAACCCTAAAACGCGAAACCCGGCCCTGAACCGCAAAACTCGAACCTTACACCATAAACCTAAACCCTGAACCATTATTTAGGCCTTAAGACCCTCACAACCTAAAGCCTAAAGCCTAAACCCGAAGCCCTAAACGTAAACCATAAACCCAAACACTATAATTCCAATGCGGCCCTAAAGCCCTGAAGCCCTAAAACCCTGACACCATCAACCCTACACCCTTAAACACGCCTTAACACCCCAGTACAAAAACCATTCATCAAACCCTTCTAGAACCTTTATAAAACCCTTATCAAATCTTCGTGGAACCCCGACATAACGGTATTGGCAAATCCCTCCAAAACCTGTATGTACAAAGCCCTTCTCAAGTAAAGCCTTAGCGTAAAGCCCTCTCCCCAACCCTAAACCAAACTTTAAGAGTGGCCCGAAGACCCCTGTACCGCAGACATCCGCGCCTGCAGCGGCCGCTGCTCCTCCGCCGGCTTCTGAGGCTTGAGGATGCAAAGGATCCTATGTACGGTAGAAGCCGGAAAGTTGGAAACCCAATAGCCTCAATCCTTAAGAGTAATGTATAGGCAATCCCAGCACTATTTGGCCTTAATCCGGTTTCCAACTTTATGGGGTTTACTGTACTTTAGGGTTTTTGGTTTAGTTAAGGGCTCCTGATTATGGGGGTAGGATGTTACATGGGGTTTTCAGGGCTTTATAAGGGGGTTTAATGGGGCTTAGGGTTCTAGGGGTCCCAGAAAGGTCAAAGTAATAGTAGATGTAATAGTATAGTATAGTATAGTATATATTATGTACCTCCGATAATGCTACCTGGACCCTTTGGGATCATTGGGAAATTGTAGGGTTTTGGGTTTTAGGGTTTTAGGTTCAGGGGTTTTAGTGGTTTAGGGCTTCAGGGTTTCAGGTTTTAGGGTTTGGGTTTTTGGGTGTTTAGGGTTTAGTTCCTGTAATCAGAGGTTCCGTTTCACGGGATCAAACAGGGTCACTAAAAGATTCTACAATGCTTTCGGGAGGTTTTTGGCTTAGGGCGATGGGATGCTTTTTGAGTCTAGGGTTTTGCGGGTTTTTTGGTGGCTTTGGGGGTTTCAGGGTTCAAGGCAGAATTTTGGGGCTTCGGGGATCCTTCCAAAAACAACCCTTGTAGTACCTGCCGATAGTGTAGGGTGAAGGGTTCCATAATACGACGAAGGGCTTAGTTTTTGGGCTTTCGGGCTTCAGGGCCGTAGGGTTTTGGATTCGTGTTGGTGGGGTCATAGAGCTCAGAGGCTTCAACCTTTATTTACTTAAAGGACTATGGGTTTAGGGATTTAGGGTTTAAGGTTTAGGGGTTTAGGGTTCTGGTTTAGGGTTTAGGGTTTCGAGTCTAGGGTTTATTTCGAGTTCCCAGCTGCTTGGAAGTTTCTGACTGAGATGCTATGCGATTTCTAGTCTGCGCGTTGAGGAGCTTGATGCGCAGAGCCTATACTCTAAGGTTTAGGGTTTAGGGACCCATCATTCAATCTGTTTGGATTAGACGAGAGAGGAGTTTGCACCCGGGGTTTCGAACGCAGTGGTTTTGTTAAGGATAGGGGGAGGTGAGGGCTTATGCGTCATTTGTGTGCATTTTGGGCTTTGTTTTTGTTTTTCGGAGCTTCGGAAGTCTCAGCCCTCACCTCCAAACCCTGGAGAATTTCACGGGTGGACAACTCTCAGGAGGCGAAAGCTCGAAAAACGATAGTAAAGATTGGAGCCCGATGCTCCTTTTGGCCCTGCATCCCCGGAAAAGCGAAGATCCTGAAACGTTTCAGCCGAGATGATTGCATGAACCTCAACTCGGTTTAGGGTTTAGGGTTTAGGGTTAACCTCAACAACATGCCCAGGATATCTCTTCACAGGAGGAGAATTGGGGGCCAGTAGCAGGGCCAGTGGCGGAAGCGGAAGCCTCAGCGGCCTATTACGCCGCCGAAGAAGAAAACCCACTTCAGGTCTACTACAGAGGCCTTGATGATTACCTACACCATTTAGGGGGTTCCTGATTATAATTATAGTATAATGGACCTCAAAACCTATTCTAATTATTAAGGCCCCTACGCTATAGAACCCTACTATGGATATCTTAAAGAGCCCTTTAAGGAACCCTTTTAAGGAACCCTATTCTTATTATGAAGGCCCCTATACAGTACCTCTACCACCACCACCAGCCCCACCGGGCGGACCACAGCCGACTGAAAGCTCGGCCCGGCTCCGCCGGTGAAGAAGTGAGACAGTGTGGGACCATCTTCCTTCTAGAGTCCCTGTTAGGGTTTAGGATTTTGGGTTTAGGGGTTTCGGGTGTTGGGGTTTTGGGGGTTTAAGGTTTAGGGTTCCCTATGGTTTCGATGTTGCATCATTCACTTTCCAAAGTAGCTTGTAGAGGTCGCCAGATATGTAAGCCCCAAATGCTCCAAGCCCTAACAGCACCTGCAAAAGAGGGGTCTGGTAAATGAGCGTGTTTTGCTGGGGTCGTAGCTAACGGAATGCGAAAGTCAAGCTGAATCCAAACATAGAGCGACCTCCAACGCACGACTTGTATGTTTCCTGAAGAGGTTTTAGTTCCCAGTGTGTTGGAAAGTGTTGCCAAATTGGGCTTAGCAGGCTTTGTAGAGGGCCTATTCGAGTCTATGAGGGTGTGCAATGATTCACAAAGTTTTGGGTTTATTCCGTGAGCTCTAGTCCCAAAGCACTTTAAGACGATCTTCGCGCAGGGCTTTGGGGCACCGGTTGCAGCTCCCATGAACCCCTTCGCACCGAGATCCGTCACGGGAGGTGGACGGGCGATTTGGGCTGGCATTCTTGGTTCAGGGGTGGAGTTTCAGGACCTTTATTTGTTTGCGGAGTGATGTCTTGGGATAGCATAGTCATACAAACGGACTTTCGGTTTCGGGGATACCATTACTAGGTATTCAGACCCCTGCAGTACTTGGTCAGTTGTTGAGGCTTCTGTTTGTTTACTAGGCCTCCGACGGGATAGACCGTCAGCCCTAAACTCCAAAGCATGGCTTAAGAGAGATTGATGGGGTTTTGGGCTTGGGGCATAACCAACCCTGACAGCCCAAACCCGAAAGTGGTGACTGAACAATCGGTATTGGACAACATATGCCGGGGAAGTTCTTAGGATGGACAAGCTGCGGTCATAGTTAATATCATGCGGCGTTGTGGTCGCCAGTATTCTTTTATTCTTTTGATAACTATCAAGTCAAGATTATGACATCAAAACAGGGGTTTGCAAGGAGAGTTCTGAGATTTGAAGTTCCTGTCTTTCGGGGGCTGGCCGCGCTTTGTGGCTTGGGGCTGAGCAGGGCGCTTTGCGGGTTTTGTTCCTTTCCGGAGCCGGCGATCAGTCAGGGCTTTCGGTTCGGGTTTAGGGTTTCGGGTTTAACTACACTGTTAACCGTTAACCCTACGGCGAAAACCCGAAACCCCATCCCTGAAATCTGTGGAGTCTCCAGGGACCCTGCGCCCCCAAACCAGGCAGATACTACGCAGGTTGCAAGCAAGCAGGTTTGTAAAGCCGGGAGAACCGCAAACCCGAACGAGCTGCCCTGATCGTTCTAAGTGTATCCTAACCTGAAAAGCCGCTATCACAAACTCATAGACTTCATAAACTCTATAGAAAAGCCTATCACAAACTCATAAACTTCATAAACTCTGTAGAAGGCCTTCTGAAGCCCCATCCAAAAAGCCCACCGAGGATTCGAAATGATTTGAAGCTGTGGACCCCCCCTGTTTTCACCCCTATATACGCCCTAAACCTGAACCCTGAGAACTACACCTACTGTAATGAACCCCATAAAACCCAAACCTTCAGAGTTTCCCTAGAATGGGGTGTAGGGATTATAGGGCCAGTCGTAGGCGAAAAAAGAGCCCTAGATTGCGCGGCTCTAGAACCCAAGGCTTTAAACAACACGGGCTGAACACTTCGAACATTCGATGGAGCAGAGCAGTGTCCCCTTCACTAAACGCGACCTGGTAGTACCCCTAGAAAGCGTTGTGTCAAACACAAATTGGGCAGGTGTACGTACCCGACTCTTTGCTCTCATGGGCAGGAAGCGAGTCTAGTGAACTACCCATGTTTTCTACAAACCAACAATAAACCCTACATGCGGACGCTGAAATCTCCCAGGGGATCCTAGGATCCTAACTCCTCAAAGCCGAGAGCGATCCTAAACAAGAGAGAACTACCGGTAAGCCCGGCGCAGTAGTTTCCTTGACCCCGCAGGCAGTGTCAATCCTCACGCCCCCAAGGGCTTCAGGCAGGTGAATGTTGCGACCTGTAACGGAAGATGCCGTTCATTTTTGTCCAGGGGGTGGAGGTTCAATGCTTAAGTGATTCAGGGGTTGGTGGTTCATAAGGTGTTGAAATTCCACAAGGTTTGCTTATTCTGGTATAGGGATGTATAGGGTTAGCCAGACTCAGAGTGCTTTGAAACCTCAATATAAGTGGTGTGCTTCTGCGTACCGTGTATCATCACATTCAGTACCTTCTGGTTTCATGCGATGTTGTAGTGCAGAAGTCGGACGCCTGTCAGTATATAAGGCTCATGGTAGGAAACGATGAGATGAGCTTCCACCAACAAGCAATGTGCGTTATCGTCATAATTGTTGTTCTCACTGTTGTCATCATTGAATGTTATGATCATGGTCATCATCATCATCATCATATCGGGGCTATTCTACACTTCAGGATCTTTTGGCATCTGACGAAAGAACTCTGAGCCGGTTCTCGCGTATGTCTACCGGGTATCAGTCATGCCGATGAGGAGCCTGAGCGTTAGCGTAGCCATGTCGAACAGGCTGTCCGTGTGTTGGATGTCTATGAAAACGAACAAGTGACTGCTGTAATCATGTGCACCAGCGGTGCT
Source organism: Symbiodinium sp. clade A Y106 (assembly GCA_003297005.1). NCBI lineage: Eukaryota > Dinophyceae > Suessiales > Symbiodiniaceae > Symbiodinium > Symbiodinium sp. clade A. The sequence goes on along the minus strand of BGNK01005085.1, from coordinate 19,447 downwards.
GGAATCATGTACCCATACGGTTGATGATATAATTCCTGCATTACCCATAATAACGTATATACCGTTATTCCCATAGTTCAGGGTCCTTAAGGTAACGCAGGATATCTGTCATCAACCTAAACCCTAAGCTCTAAACCGTTAACCCTAAAACAAACCCTTTAGATCCCTTTAAGGAACCCCTTAAAGGTACCCTTATAGATTCCCTTAAAGGAACCCCAGGATTTCTATCATCAACCCATAGGAGTGCATTTCGTCCTGTTACCGCCAGGGAGAGTGCGAGGCGGCAGGAGAAATCCAAAGAAAAGAAGCAGCCACCCGCAAAGGTCTCCGCCGGAGCCCAAATTTCTACTGCCTATAGTCTCCATTGTAGTTCTTTTTTTGTTTAACCATTTCTACCATGTTTGGATCCTATAAAAGGTAACCCCCAAAAGGAACTACAATGGAGACTATAGGTACATCCTGCATTACCTTATTGACACTAAGATGGGAAATATGGTATATTCCTCGTTATGGGTATGGGTAATGCAGGATTTAGATCATCAGCCGGTATCGATTTGGAATGTTTCTTTTAAATGTCCCCTGTGGTTTACTTTAGAGGCCTAGTTATCACTAATTCTGGGCTGTTGAATGACACCTGGTGTAGAACCAGCTGGAAAGGATCTGTGTCTATGGTTTCGGGCGCCAGGCAGAACCATGTTGAAAGTTGTGCGGTTTTTGTCTAGAGTTCCTCGGAAAGGCGATTCCACAATTTAGGGTCTATGCCCCTGTAGTCGGGGTACAAAAGCTTATGGTCCCAAAGAGCTATATCTTCATACTGTTCATTTCGCACTGCAAGCAACAAGACGTAGGCCTATATGGACTTGTAGGTTTTTCATATACGGTTCAACCAGACCAGCCAAGAATCGCATGTGGACATGCCGGTGAAACATGTAATTCTCTGAATATGGGGTGTAGATCTCTGCGGCCCGAACGTTCAACACTCTTCGTGCACTTTGAGTTGATGAGGATTTTGCAAATGGAATCAGTTGCTTGACAAACCCCAAGCGCATGCTTGGACTGTCGACACGCAACCTTAATTGAAGCCCTGAAGCACTTAACCCCCAAATCAAAACCTCCAAATCACCCAAAACCAATCAATAATCTTCAAATTCCTAACCGCTAAACCCTAAATCCTGACCCCTAAACCCCGAAAGCCTCTTAATCCTAAATTCTAAACCCCTGTAAACCCTAAGCCCCATGGCCCGACCCGCCGGAAAAAAACTGAAGCCGTGACAAATCCTAGGTGGTATAGGGTTTAGGGTTTAGGGTTTTTAGAGAGAACCCTTAAAGGGGACCCTTCTTAACCGTCTTAACCTTACTTGTGGAACTCTTAAAAGGGACTTTATTCAGAGGGTCTATATCCCCAACGGTCCGCAGAATCCTAACTCCTAAACAGCACCTATAAACCGTAAACCCTCAACCCCGTATAAACCTTAAACCCTAAACCCCTATAAACCCTACTTCTGGCTCAAATGCTCAAACCGTGACAAGGCTCGAGCATCTCCCTTCGCTACATCGCCTTTCGGCCAGGCTGGGCCCTAAAAGATCGGTTGAGGTTTGTAGGGGTTTAGGGTTTAGGGGTGTAGGGTTTCTAGGGGCTTGGGTTTAGGGGTTTGGGGTTTTAGGGTGTAGGGGTTTTGGTGTTTAAGGGTTTGGGGATTTATGGTTTAGGGTTTAGGGGTTTAGGGAGAGTTTCTCGGGGTTTAGGGTTTTTCTAGAATTATAGGGGGTTGGGTCTTTATTTAAGGTTTATTGGCTTTATGGAGTGTGAGATTAGGTTTTGGGATTCAGGGTTTGTAGGGGCTTACGGCTTCAAGGTTTATCGGGGTTATGGAGCTTTAGACTTCAAGGTTTATAGGGCTTAGGCATTCAACGTTTATCGGGGTTTAGGAGGGGGTTTGAGATTAGGTTTTGGGGTTAAAGTGTTGGTGGGCTTAAGGTGTTGGGTGATGAATGTGGATTTCCGTCCAGCGACCCGGAACGCCCCACAACGTTCTGCGAATCGAACAGCACATGTAGTCCAGTGCGAATGCTGGACTCTTTTTCCGAGAGTCGTCGGAGTTTTCCCTGTAGCGAAACATGGGTTTAGGTTCAGGAGAACACAAGCGCTGTGCAAAGTCTCAGATTTTGAACTGAGGGGCCCGGCGGTGTCTTGTTGCGTGCAGCCCGTGTCACGCAAGGTGTGGTTGGTGTGGTAAGTGTAGTTACGTTTGGTGACCACTTGCGAGACTAGGACCTAGAGTAGGCCCTTATTCCCTTGTCTTAGGGTTCAGGTCCCCTTATAAGCCCTTTTTAATTTAAACCAGAAAGGGCATCCTTTTTATTCCTAGGTTACTCTTGGGTCTAGGAGAGGAACTGAAGAATGGAACTGTTACACCTACTAGGTTCTCCCACTTCCAGAGCTTCGAGTCCTGTCCAGCTTTTCAGGTTACGTGATCTTTGTATACCTATACTATAAGGAGCCTCAATATACGATATCAAGAACCATAAAGGACTCTAAATTACTGACCTTATTTCACATTGAAAGCAACAGGAAGACCGCCAGGACTAGCTACAGAGTAGAATATTTTAATATACACCAAAATGCTTAGCCGGAATCGGAACCTGTAGGCTTCACGCATATGAGAATCCATGATCTTTACACCAAGCAACAACAGTAAGCAAAAACATGGTTATCTGCGACAACGAGGTAAATCCGACAATTCTATGCGCCTCCTTCTTGAACCTCCTATTAAACATTAAACTCTGAAATTGTCAAACCTGCGCCACGTAAATTCACAAGTCAGAATTATACAGTAACGAATCAAGATACACAGTCAGATATCTATGTATGTATATATATATATATATGTATATATATATACATACACCAATATATGTCAACTATATAGCCTAAACGCTGTGGCACCTCGGCAAGGCACCTGCACCCATCGCAGACCCTGAGGGTGATCCAGAAGGCGCCGGCGAGGCAAGTTCCTGGCCGCATTCTGATTAGGGGCTCAAGTGTCTCAAGAGCGTATGGGATTTTGGGCTTAGGTTTAGGGTAGGTCCTAAACAGTGTGAAACCGTAGCCGCAGTCTTCGAGGGTTGTTTACCTTGTTGTGCGGTTGTGGGTTAGGGCTTTTAGGGCTTAGGGTGTTTGCTGCGTTGTTATGAATGCCTCACGCGAAAGGAAGTCATTGTGCTTTTCGGTTCTGAAGTTAGATATCTTCCTGGCTTGAAGAGCTACCTGTCGTCTCAGCCAGGATGCAGAACCGACTTGCAATACTCTGTCTTGGTGCTGCAAGAAGCTAGCCCAACAATGAGCTGCAGCTAAAGTGCAAAGCCCTACAATCAACCCTCCAACGCTGACCTCCAACCCTGAACTGCAACCCTAGACCTCCAAAACAATATGGCGGAATCCCAACGCAGAGTTGCGCCTTTTGTTGGGTGATGCTGGCTTCAAGAGCCGCGGGGCCTTTTGGCCCCAAACCTCGGCCAAAATCCTACCCAGACCCCGGGAGGATCTATGAAACTAGATCCCTTAGGTTGGGACCCTAACTACTAAAGGGTACTTTAGAGGACCATGGAACTCAAACGAAGACATGCAGTTTCAAAGGATCCTTCATTGCTTTAGGTTTTAGGGTTTAGAACCTTAAAAGCCCTGATCCTTAAACCCACAGCTCCTGTTTCAAGGGAAAGCCGCCAGCCTTGGGCGAGCAAGGCAGAGTCGACTTTGGACGTTCCGGGGTTGAAAGGGGTTCAGGATGGTTTTGGGCTTGGGGGGTTTAGGGTTTAGGGCTTTAGGGATTTAAGGGTTAGGGCTTCGGGGGTTTAGGGGCTTAGATGTTCAAGGTTAAGGGTTTAGGTTAGAGGCTTCCAGAATTGAGGATCTTGGGTTATGGGCACTCGCCTGGCTCGGAAGACGACGGCCACCTGGCAGTTCATCCTACTCCCTAAGGCTCCACGGCTCCACGTGCCCATATAGTATCTTAGGCCTTAAAGTACCTATATAGGGACACCTTTAAGGCTTAAGTACCTACTATAAAGGTACATGGAGCCTTTGGGAATATAGGAGTCGGAATAGTCAGTAAAGGTTATATGAAAGGGGATACTATCATGGCAGCAGTATCCTCTCATAGTCCTTGAAAATGAAAAACCTGGACGATAGGACTACAATGCAGGGCTCGGAATAATTCTCATAGTAATATTGTCTCGGGTCAGGGTTTCATGGTTCAGCGTTGAGGGTTTTGCGGTTTGCATCGTGTTTTCAGCGGCTTGCGCGACTTTGCAGTGAGTGGGTTTTAGGGTGTCGGATCCTGGATTTACACCCAAAGCCGAAAATCCTCATCACAAAATTGAAACCCTAAGCCCTGAATCCCCAGTCCGAAACTGCACAATAACGGACAGCGGGGCAGTGATTGTTGCTCCGTGTTCGTCATTATCGGACCCGTGGACCAAGACTATTAGGGTTTAGGGTTCAGGATTTAGGGTTTAGGGTTTAGGGTTCAGGATTTAGGGTTTAGGGTTTAGGGTTTAGGGTAGCTGGGACCTAGCGGCTCCTTTTGGTCCCCCAGAAGAGTCAGTGACAGTGATGCTTTCCATGTTCTGTTTCCTACACCAACGCAACCCTAGACCCTGCAAACCCTATACGCCCTAAACTCCAAACCCCTACACCCCTAAACCCCTAAACCAAACCCCTAAAACCCGAAATCCTAAACTCTAAACCCTAAACGCTAAACCCCTAAACCCCAAACCGCATGACATTTCATGGCTGAGCTTTTTCTGAGCGGCCTTGGCAAGCTCTGCAGACCCCTTCACCTCTTTATGTCTTTTCCCCAACCCCTGAAGATCTCGAGCGCTTGTGGCTCTGGGAACTAGGTTGGAAGGATTCGGTGTTTAAGGGTTTAAGATGCTGAGATTCTAGAAGTTAGCCTTTCAGCCTTTTGAAAGCGCTCAGCATTGGAACAGATGACAGGCGAAGAGGATCATGCACCGCCAGCTGCCGTTCCACCATCGCCGCTACTTGGGCGAAGACAAATTTGCATGGTTCGAAGTCGTAGCTTTGCTGTGGGAGTACCTCGCAATACCCAGCCCATTTGTGGCATTCGTCGTAGTTGATTTGGGATCCTTTAGACTGGTTACTGTATGAATTGAAGATGCAAGACTATTAATTGAGCAATTTGCAGCTAGGTGTCGGGACGGGTGTTGAGTGGCTGATGGGCTCCCGGAACGCCTGAAATAGAAATTCAAAAAAATCGTATTCGAAAGTCCCGAGCTGCTTGGGCAGCTGTATAGAATGCTAAATAATTACCGTGTGCTCCATTGGGCTCCTTAATATAATTATACTTTACCCATAGGCCCCAAAGTGGTTCCTTTTTGGGAATACCCTATAGGATTCTAAATATGAACCCCAAAAAGGAACTACTTTGGGGCCTATGGGTAAAGGAGCCCAAAACCCGACTCTAATTATTAAGGCCCCTACTGTAGGTTGAGGGCGTGACCTGGACTCTACCTAGAGGGTCATACCCTACCCCGTTTTTAGGGCACCTAGTTTTATGGTTAGGTTCTCTTCTATATAGAAAAGTAGGTGCCTTAAAATTATGACCCTATTAGGTAGGGTGCAGCCTTGACTCTCGGGATGTGATTACCACTACTTGAAGGATCAAAGTCCGCAGTACTGCCGGAAGGTTCGAAGTAGGGTTTAAACGTAGACCCCCTTGCTGAGTTTGCAATTTCCTCCGAAGATAAGTCGCAGGACTGCTACTGCTACTTCTGCTGCTACTACCACCCTTCAAGGGATGTGAGGATTTAAGCTTCAGGGCTTCGGCCCTGGCCGACACCCTGAACCCCACATTAACTTGTGGGGTCCAACCATGCACGGTTCTACTTTGGATGACCGACTGTGCGCGGCAAGAAGTTAGATCCCTGGCAAAAGAAGTTACAGTGAGAGGTCGATGTAGTCCCGAAGCCCAAAACGAACCCGAAGCATCATGTATCCTCTGCCCTGCCAAACTTTAAGCACTAAACGTTGCTTACTTTAAACCCTCCATACGAGGTTTTCCAATCGAGATTCAATCTATACGTAAACCAGCCCGACGACACCACCATAAACCTTAAAACCGAAACCCTATAGAAACCCTAAACCCCGAAGCCCTAAACCCTAAATCCCGGAAGCCAGAAACCTGTGGGGACAAGGCTACGCGCCAGCCTGCCGGCATATTCGCCCTTCGCTCAGCCGTCATGGCCTGAGTTTTTAGGATGCAAAGCCTGGTAACTGTCTGGTGCTTCGTAGGGAATGGGGGAATGGAGCCCTATAGTAGTCCCTAGATATCACCAGTAATAGTCCCTATGCTCCATTCCCCCATCCCCTACTAAGCACCAGGGAGCCTTGTAAGGTGTGGGCTTTGGGGTTGAGTGCTTGGGGGTTTAGGCTTTGGTATTTTTCGGCTCCGGGCTGTAGGGTTTAGGGTTTAGGGTGGTTTGGGCGGCGATCTCGGTGATGACAGGCCGTGGAAAGTCTAGGTTCCCCAGTAATACCCTTTTACCCTTTTTCTTTTTGGGTTCCCTTAAAACCGAATAGTAGGAAAAAGGGTCCCTTATTATTAAGGGGCTACTGGGGAACCTAGACCTTGTCTGTCTGGTGCTTAGTAGGGCATGGGGGAATGGATCCCTATAGTAGTCCCTATATAATCCGCAATAATAGTCCCCAGACTCCATTCCCCCGTTCCCCTACTAAGAACCAGACAGTTGAAGTTGCCCTCCAGAGGTTTTACAGGAACCCTGAACGAAATCCTTCAAAGCACTTCAACTGTTGGGTTGAGGGTTCCGTATTTTTAAGAGTTTATCGAAGCGTTCTGTTATAGGAACCCTTTACGGTAACCCTTAAATCGAACCGACATGAACCGCCGAGGCAGATCCCTCGGGGTTATGGCGGCCGTGAAGAGGCCGGGGGACAAGGGGTTTGGGGTTGAGGGTTCAGGGTGTAGGGTTTCAGGTTTACGGTGGTGGGTTCAGAATTAAAGGTTGTAAGTTTTGTTTCAAGTAATACTATCCCCTTATGTTCCCTCCGGACATGGATGCTATTTTTCTGACCCAAAGCCCTTAGTTAGGGCACCTATCTGTCCAGAGTTTAGCGCGTAACGGCTCTGGTGTTTCCGCTCTCAAGCATGCCCCGACCCTGCTACGATTTGGGTTTAGTGTTTAAGGGTTTAGGGTTTAGAGTGGGTTTAGGGTTTAGGGTAGATCTGCTACTCCAGAATCCAACTTTTTCTCAGTGTTTGCACTGAATTGCAGCTCCTGGCACAGATGTATGATTTATGGGGACTTGCGTCAGGCGAGTACAGGCGCTCACTCCAGTGCTCACCCGCCAGAGCCTAAACCCTCAAGTGCCTCTAAGCCCTAAACCTTGCACCTTAAAACTCAAAGCCTTGATCCTAAACGCTAAACCCTAAACCTCAATCCCGAAAGCCTAAACCTCCAACGCCTAATCCTAAGCTTTCCCCCAAACCCACATCCGAAACCCCAAATCTTAAACCTTCCACCCGGAAGCCTAGATGCCAAGCGCTATGTGAAGCCTAAGCCAGGCTCAAAACCAAGACCTCACCTGACATTTGCAAATGGTTCCGACGAGGTCCATCTGCTAAGTCAGGTCAAGCGATCCTTTCTCTAGTACCCTAAGATGATGTATGTATATACGTACATGCATGCATGGAGAGAGAGAGAGAGAGCCAGAGAGAGAGAGAGAGACACACACACACACACCGACCGACGAACGGAAAATCAGGAGGCCTCGGAGCCCGCAGCTGCAGCTCAAGGGCCCTACGACCTATTTCTCGCGAGGCTATAAACCCTAAACCCCAGTTCCTAATGTGACTAATGTCCTAAACCCTAAAAACCCTACAACCGGAAACCCTAAACTGAACCCTAAACTAAATCATAAGTTAAATCGACATCCTTAACCCTAAAACCCTAAACCTTAAACTAAACCCTGAATCCCGAATTCCTAATTCCCTCAACCCGAAGCCCTAAACCCCGAAACCCTAAATAAACTGAACCCTGAACCCCACCTATACCCCCCAACTACCCTCTACTATACCCTAAATACCCACTATTAAGGACTATACGGGCTCTATTAAGGTGCACTTCTGGGGGATCCTGGCAAGCCCTTCTGCTCCCAAACCTCGTCGCTTTCCAGGCGGCGCCAGAGGAGGCCTCTGAGGCCACGGCGTTTAGGGTTTAGGGTTTTAGGGTTTAGGGTTTAGGCTTCAGGGTTTTAGGGTTGAGGGTTTAGGAGTTTAGGGTTTAGGGGTTTAGTTGTTTGGCGGCTTTAGGGTTTTCGGATGTTTTGGGGTTTAGTGTTCTTCAGACTTATCTTCACTGCTAATAACAGACTCTGCAAGAGCTCTATTGCTTGAGACTGCTTTGGGTATGAGTGCCTCGAAGAGAATGCCGTGTTGAGTTTCTTGCCGCCAGTCGGCTGGTGTAACGTGTAAAGGTTGTATGGCAACCGCAAAATTCCTCAGCAGCTACTTTTCGTTCTTGAAGGTGCTTCCTTGTGCGTTGCTTCTGTGCATTTTTGACCGGTCCCCGTACTTTTCGGCACTCCAAACCCGACCCCGCGACAAGCACCTCGGTCGAGCGAAACACGATCGTCACAGCGTACTCTGGCTGGGAAAGTCCGCAATCAACGTGTGATGTGCTGCCCCCACCGCAGACAGTCACCCAGAGCAAGCGAAAGTGATACTTGGACTTCAGGAAGCAGTACTGCCAGAGCTCGCTGCCACAACGAAGGCGGAGAGTGCTCGTTGGTCTTGATTTCTCTGGGTTTTTATATGTATATACACATATGTATATATATATATATATATATATAGCTGTTCGTATAGGTGTGGGGTTGGCGGTATCCAGCTTCTCGCACGATGCATTCCAAGACAGATGCCCGAAGGCTTGCATTTTCAAAGATGTGTTCGTGATTTGCCTTTTCCCGCATTCTTTACGGTAGAAGTCTTGGTGTGCGGGAGGCCTCTCGAATTGGGGCTGTGGGTTTGGAGTTTAGGGTCTCTGTCTCTCTCGCTCTCTCTCTCTCTCTGTTTCTTTCAGTCTCAGCACAAGAGCAAGGGCTGATGCTTTGCAAAGTTTTGCGCCAGCCTCGAACAGATTCGTATAGACTCGTAGACTCTCGTAGTTAGACCCGTGGGTTAAGCACGTTTGTCTTGCCATGCGTACCAGGCATACATTCCCCGACTTGATGTCGACGGTTAAATAGATTCACCGTCGAAACGGGTGACCTGTGACCTACGTTGTTGATTTCCAGGCAGTTCCGGACGAGGAGTTCCAGGACGCTGCGGTCATCAGTCAGTTTGCATGAGACACACGGCAGCCATAGCTTCTCTGCGCAGTTTCCCGTCTCGCGTCTGGGTTACCAGATGCAAGAAAGTTTCTTCTTTAACCGGTGCACCTTGCTTGGGGCAGCCATGCTTCGAAGAGATAGATGTGTTGAGTTACATGCCGCCAGTTCTCGTTGATGGTTGGTTTGCTGTCTTGCAGCTGCTCCTCGTTCTTGAGGTTTTTTGTGCATATGTTCTGAGCACGTTTGATTGGTTCCTTTGTTGAGAAGTACTCCAAACGCTGCGGCACGGCCTTTCACTCAGAGTGGTATCCAGTGACGCCATTAGTGCCCGTATTGCCTGGCAAGCCTGGCAATGGAAGTTTCCGTTGTTTTCCACCAAGCATCATACGAGCATGTGCAGCCAGCTGCACAACAACCACAGACAGACGCACATGCGCAGAGAGAATGAGAAAAATGGATTGAGAAAGATAGACAAACAGACACCTGGACAGCAGGAGGCAGCTGTGCCAGAGGTTGCTGCAACTGCCAAGGCACCGAGTGTTCGTGTGTCTGGAAATCTTCTGTGGCTTTTTGCACTACCACTTGACAGGAGCTAGCCACAAGAAGTTTCCTTCCTTAGGTTCTGAGTACTAAACAGACTATCTCTAAACTTCTCTTTCAATTGGTTGCGACAGTCACTTACCATCGAGCCACGTGCCTGCGACCTAAATCCCTGCGTCTCTTTGGCTCCCCGAACCAACCCTTGTTGATTTCCAGGCAGTTCCGGACGAGGAGTTCCAGGCCGCTGCGGTCATCATTCCATTTGCATGAGACACATTGCAGTCATAGTATAGCTTCTCTGCGCAGTTTACGTTTTGCTGCAAGGTCACTAGACTCAGAGAATCTAGCGCNGAGTTCCAGGCCGCTGCGGTCATCATTCCATTTGCATGAGACACATTGCAGTCATAGTATAGCTTCTCTGCGCAGTTTACGTTTTGCTGCAAGGTCACTAGACTCAGAGAATCTAGCGCTAAGCGTGTGTGCAAGAAGTGTTTGGCGTTGAATGGTGCGCCCTGCTTGAGGTATGAGTGCCCCGAAGAGAAAGCTGTGTGAGAGAGAGAGAGAGGGACAGAGAGAGAGAGAGGGATTGAGAAAGTCGAGACAGACACTTCGACAGGAAGCAGCTGTGCCAGAGGTTGCCGCAACTGCAGAGGCGCAGAGTTTTCGTTTGTCTTGGAATCTTCTGCGGCTTGATCTGTCGCCGGTTGACAGGAGCTAGCCATAAGTGGGTTCCTTAACCTGTGCTGAGCTATGGTTTTGAGTACTGTACTAGACATACATTGCTTGCCTTAACTGTTCAATTAGTGCTGACGGTTACCTACCTTTGAACCAAGTAGTTCCCTGCGACCTAAATCCCTGTGGCCCCTTCTGCACCCCGAACCAAACGTTGTTGATTTGCAGGCAGTTCCGGACGAGGAGTTCCAGGCTGCTGCAGTCATCATTCCATTTGCATGAGACACATTGCAGTCATAGCTTCTCTTTGTGGGTTTGTTTCGGGCACCTTTGATAGGTTCCTGACTGAGATGCACTCCTAAGCCCACGGCCGTTCGCTTGTACTGTGATCCAGTGACACGCGTGTCAAATGAAGGCAGTGGAAGATTCCGGTGTTTCCGCCATGAGCATGTGCAGCCAGCCGCCCGACTACGGATAAACACGCATAGAAAGATANGCTTGTACTGTGATCCAGTGACACGCGTGTCAAATGAAGGCAGTGGAAGATTCCGGTGTTTCCGCCATGAGCATGTGCAGCCAGCCGCCCGACTACGGATAAACACGCATAGAAAGATAAAGAGAGAGAGAGAGAGAGAGACAGAGAAAGGGATTGCAAAAAACGAAACAGACACTTGGACGGCAGGAAGCAGCTGTGCCAGAGGTTGCTGCGACTGCAGAGGCGCAGAGTGTTCTTGTGTCTTGAAATTTGCTGCGGCTTGATCTGTCGCCGGTTGACAGGAGCTAGCCACAAGTCACAGCTAGCTTCTTTAGCCGGTGTTTAGCTATGGTTTGGTGTGCGTAACTAAACATACCTTGATTGCACTAGCGGTTCAATCAGTGCTGACGGTTACCTACCTACCATCGAACCAGGTTCCCGCCGACGTAAATCCCTACGGCCCTTCTGCTCCCTGAACCAAACGTTGTTGATTTCCAGGCAGTTCCGGACGAAGAGTTCCAGGCGGCTGCGGTCATCATTCCATTGCATGAGACACATTGCAGTCACAGCTTCTCTGCGCAATTTTCCTTTTGCATCGAGTTCACTAGACTCAGGCAAAGTAGGGCTGACGTGTGTGCAAGAAGTTTTTGGCTTTGAACGGTGCACCCTGCTTGAGGTATGAGTGCCTCGAAGAGAAAGCTGTGCTCAGTTACATGCCATCGATCGCTGATTGTTGTCTTGCTTTCTTGCCCGCCCCACCCGAACAGTTGCACCTCGTTCCTGAGTGTTTTTCTCTGCGTGTTTGTCTCGGGCACCTTTGATAAGTACCTGGTTGAGATGCACTCCTAAGCCCACGACCGCTCAATTGTACTGTCATCCAGTGACACCCGTGTCAAATGAACGATCGTCCGAGCCTGTACTGACTGGCAAGCCTGGCAATGGAAGATTCCGGTGCTTTCCATCACGAGCATGTGCAGCCAACCGCCCGACCACAGACAGACATGCATGCGCACAGAGAGAGAGAGAGAGAGAGAGAGAAAGGGCCACAAACCCTCCACCATAGCCCTGGCGAAAGAATGAGAGAGTGAGACAGGGATTGAGAAAGTCGAGACAAACACTTGGACGGCAGGAAGCAGCTGTGCCAGAGGTTGCCGCAAGTGCAGAGGCGCAGAGTGTTCGTTTGGCTTGAAATTTGCTGCGGCTTGATGTGCCACCGGTTGACCACAAGTCAAAGCTAGCTTCCTTAGCCGGTGTTTAGCTATGGTTTTGTGTACGTAACTAAACATACCTTGATTGCACTAGCTGTTCAATCAGTGCTGACGGTTACCTACCTACCATCGAACCATCCCTACGGCCCTTCTGCCCCCTGAACCAAACGTTGTTGATTTCCAGGCAGTTCCGGACGAAGAGTTCCAGGCCGCCATTTCATTTGCATGCGACACATTGCGGTCATAGCTTCTCTGCGCAGTTTACGTTTTGCTGCGAGTTCACTAGACTCGGAGCGTGTGCGCAACGGTGCTCCCGGCTTGAGGTATGAGTACCTCGAAGAGAAAGCTGTGCTAAGTTACATGCCATCGATCGCTGATTGTTGTCTTGCTTTCTTGCCCGCCCCACCCGAACAGTTGCACCTCGTTCCTGAGTGTTTTTCTCTGTGTGTTTGTCTCGGGCACGTTTTATTGTACTGTGATCCATTGACACCCGTGTCAAGTGAAGCACGATCGTCAGAGCACGTTCTGACCAGCAAACTTGGCAATGGAAGACTCCGGTGTTTCCCACCACGAATCTTACGAGCATGTGCAGCCAGCCGCCCGACCACAGACGGACACGCATGCGCAGAGAGAGAGAGAGAGAGCTTGACAAAAGCAAGACAGACACTTGGATGGCAGGAAGCAACTGTGCCAGAAGTTGCTGCAACTGCAGAGGCGCAGAGTGTTGGTCTGTCTTGAAATCTTCTGCGGTTTCACCACCAGCTGACAGCAGCTAGCCGCAAATAGGTTTTGTAACAGGTGCTGAGTGTTGCTGAGTACTGAACGTACCAAATCCCAGCGGCCCTGTTGCTCCCCGAACGAACGATTTCCATAGTCTCCTTAGGAAATACTTTTGTTTTTGTTCATATAAAAGCCATTTAGCTATTAAAACTATCATTTTATTATGGCTCTAAGGGGGGTATAGATTTCCACCTAAACCCTAGAAACCCTAAACCGAACGATTTGCAGGCAGAGCCGCGCGAAATCCTGGAGGCCGTTTCGGTCATCATTCGGTTTTTTTGGGACCCCAACAGCGCAGTAGCATTAGCATAAGCATGTTACCCAGCATGTTACAGTGATATCCCTACGTCATTGGGCTTCTCTGTAAGGGGATTGATATTGGATTTCACTATCCTCAGTTTTGCTTATCTGCTTCTTGGGCGGGCCTTAAACTTGCATGATACACATAGCTTCTCTGAGCAGTTTCCAATCTCTCTCCCAGTGCACTAGACTCGGAGAAAGTAGGCTTAACGGGTGCGCAAGAAAAAATGGCTTTAAACTGTGAAGTGCCTTGCACAGAAAGATGTGTTGAGTCAGATGCCTTGCTTTCCTGCAGCTGCTCCTCGATCTTGAGTTTGCTTCATTGTACGGTTGTTCTTGGCACGATTGACCGGTTGCTGGTTGAGACGCACTTCTAAGGCCACGGCCGTTCATTCATAGTGTGATCCAGCGTGATCCGTGACACCCGAGTGTCAAGTGAAGCACGATCTTCGAGCCCGCGTGCTGACTGGCAACTGGAAGATTCCGAAGTATTCCAAAAATCAGATGAGCATCGGCAGCCAGAAGCCCAACCGCGGAGAGAGAGAGCGAGAGAGAGAGAGAGAGAGAGTGGGAGCGAGAAAGAGAGCGAGATAGACATTTGGACGGCAGGAAGCAGCTGTGCCAGAGGTTGCCGCAACTGCAGAGGCGCAGAGTGTTCGTTTGTCTTGAAGTCGGTGAAACCAGCTGACAGCAGCTAGCCGCAAATAGGTTTTGTCAGAGTACTGAACGTACAATCTTGGAGCTAACCCTTCATTTTCTGCCGATGGTGACTTAGTGCCCGCGGCCCAAAATCCCTGCGGCCCTGCTGCTCCCCGAACGAACGATTTCCATAGTCTCCTTAGGAAATATTTGTGATTTTGTGCATATAAAACTCATCAGACTTTTGACACCATCATTTTTAATATGATGGTTCTAAGGGGGGTATAGATTTCCACCTCAACCCTAAACCCTAAACCGAACGATTTGCAGGCAGAGCCGAGCGAAATCCTGGAGGCCGTTTCGGTCAGCATTCGGTTTTTTTGGGACCCCAACAGCGCAGTAGCATTAGCACAAGCATGCTACAGGGATATCCCTACCTTATTGGGCTTCTTTGTAGGGGGATTGATATGGGATATCCCTATCCTCGGTTTTGCTTATCTGCTTCTTGGGGGGCCTCAAACTTGCATGATACACATAGCTTCTCTGTGCAGTTTCCAATCTCGCTCGCACTGCACTAGACTCGGAAAACGCAAGAACAAATGTAACTTTAAGCACTGCAGTGCTTGGCAGCGAAAGATGTGTTGAGTCAGATGCCTTGCTTTCCTGCAGCTGCTCCTCGTTCTTGAGTTTAATTCATTGTGCGGCTGTTCTCGGCACATTTGACTGGTTGCTGGTTGAGACGCACCTCTAAGGCCACGGCCGTTCACTCATAGTGTGATCCGGTGTGATCCGTGACACCCGTGTCATGTGAAGCACGATCGTCGAGCCCGCGTGCTGACTGGCAACTGGAAGATTCCGATGTATCCCACCAAGAAGCAGATGAGCATCGGCAGCCAGCCGCCCAACCGTGGAGAGAGCGAGAGAGAGAGGAGAAAGAGAGCGAGACAGACATGTCAAAACCAGGAAGCAGCTGTGCCAGAGAAATATTCTGCGGCTTGATAGCCACAAATAGAGCGTTCATTCAGCACTCATAGGTTTTGAGGACAAAGCATTTCACCTCGGCACTAATCTGTCNTTTTTGCTTACCGTCGATCCAGGTGCCTGCGACCTAAATCCTTGCAACCCTTCTGGGTGCCTGCGATCTGAATCCTTGCGGCCCTTCCAAACCGTTGTTGATTTGCAGGCAGTTCCCGCGGACGATGAGCTCCAGGCCACTGCGGTTATCATTCAGTTTACATGAGACACGCAGCTTCTCTGCGCGATTTGCAGTCTAGTTGCCATTTCACTAAGCTCAGAGAAACTAGGGCTGAACGTGTGTGCAGCACATGTACTGCTCCACACAGTGCACCCTGCTTGGGGTGTGAGTGCCTTGTAGAAAGAAGANTCAGAGAAACTAGGGCTGAACGTGTGTGCAGCACATGTACTGCTCCACACAGTGCACCCTGCTTGGGGTGTGAGTGCCTTGTAGAAAGAAGATGTGTTGAGTTGCATACCGCCGGTCGTGCAGTTGTCTTGCTTTCTTGCAGCCGCTTGGGGTTCGTGGTGGGCACCTTTGACAGGTTCCCTGGTTGAGAAGCATTCGAAAGCCCACAGCCGTTCACATTTAATTACTGTGATCCAGTGANGCAGCCGCTTGGGGTTCGTGGTGGGCACCTTTGACAGGTTCCCTGGTTGAGAAGCATTCGAAAGCCCACAGCCGTTCACATTTAATTACTGTGATCCAGTGAGACGTCAGAGCCCATAGAAACTGGCGAACTTGGCAAAGGAAGATTGCGATGTTGTCCACCAAGAATCAACCGAGTATGTGCGGCCAGCCGCCCAACCACAGACAGAATGCGTCCGCAGAGAGAGAGAGAGAGAGAAAGAAAGAAAGAAAGAAAGACAGACAGCGAGAGACTGAGGGAGAGAGAAAGGGAGCGCGACAGACAATTGGACGGCAGGAAGCAGCTGTGCCAGAGGTTGCTGCAACTGCAGAGGCGCAGATGGTTTGTTTGTCTTGAAATCATCCGCGGCTGGTTTCACCACCAGCTGACAGCACTGGCCGCANGGCAGGAAGCAGCTGTGCCAGAGGTTGCTGCAACTGCAGAGGCGCAGATGGTTTGTTTGTCTTGAAATCATCCGCGGCTGGTTTCACCACCAGCTGACAGCACTGGCCGCAAATAGGTTTTGTAACAGGTGCTGAGTATTGCTGAGTACTGAACGTACAATCTTGGAGCCAACCCTTCATTGTCTGCTGATGGTGACTTAGTGCCCGCGGCCCAAAATCCCTAGGAAATAGTCTCCTTAGGCAANTCATTGTCTGCTGATGGTGACTTAGTGCCCGCGGCCCAAAATCCCTAGGAAATAGTCTCCTTAGGCAATTTTTGTGTTTTTGTTCATACAAAAGCCATGAGACTAATTAAACTATCATTCTTATTATGGCTCTAAGGGGGGCATAGATTTCCACCTCAACCCTAAACCCTAAACCAAACGATTTGCAGGCAGAGCCGAGCGAAATCCTGGAGGCCGTTTCGGTCAGCATTCGTTTTTTTGGGACCCCAACAGCGCAGTAGCATTAGCATAAGCATGTTACAGGGATATACCTACCTTATTGGGCTTCTTTGTAGGNGTTTTTTTGGGACCCCAACAGCGCAGTAGCATTAGCATAAGCATGTTACAGGGATATACCTACCTTATTGGGCTTCTTTGTAGGGGGATTGATATGGGATATCCCTATCCTCAGTTTTGCTTATCTGCTTCTTGGGGGGCCTCAAACTTGCATGATACACATAGCTTCTCTGTGCAGTTTCCAATCTCGCTCGCACTGCACTAGNCCTCAGTTTTGCTTATCTGCTTCTTGGGGGGCCTCAAACTTGCATGATACACATAGCTTCTCTGTGCAGTTTCCAATCTCGCTCGCACTGCACTAGACTCGGAGAACGCAAGAAAAATGAAACTTTAAGCACTGCAGTGCTTGGCGGCGAAAGATGTGTTGAGTCAGATGCCTTGCTTTCCTGCAGCTGCTCCTCGTTCTTGAGTTGAATTCATTGTGCGGTTGTTCTCGGCACATTTGACTGGTTTGCTGGTTGAGACGCACTTNCGGCCGTTCACTCATAGTGTGATCCGGCGTGATCCGTGACACCCGTGTCATGTGAAGCACGATCGTCGAGCCCGCGTGCTGACTGGCAACTGGAAGATTCCGATGTATCCCACCAAGAAGCAGATGAGCATCGGCATCGGCAGCCAGCCGCCCCAACCGTGGAGAGAGCGAGAGAGAGAGACTGAGCGAGAAAGAGAGCGAGACAGACATGTTAAAACCAGGAAGCAGCTGTGCCAGAGAAATATTCTGCGGCTTGATAGCCACAAATAGAGCGTTCATTCAGCACTCATAGGTTTTGAGGNAGGGCTGAACGTGTGTGCAGCACATGTACTGCTCCACACAGTGCACCCTGCTTGGGGTGTGAGTGCCTTGTAGAAAGAAGACGTGTTGAGTTGCATACCGCCGGTCGTGTAGTTGTCTTGCTTTCTTGCAGCCGCTTGGGGTTCGTGGTGGGCACCTTTGACAGGTTCCCTGGTTGAGAAGCATTCGAAAGCCCACAGCCG
>BGNK01005084.1:10539-43222 GCA_003297005.1 Symbiodinium sp. clade A Y106 | reverse complement strand
GGACTCGGCCTCTTCCAGAAGCCAGGCACGGAGGTGAACGACGCACCGCCGCATGGACATGGATATCCCGACCCTCCCCCCCTTGAACCGCTCGTGGCGCTTACTACTACTACTACTACAAGGAAGCAAAAAAGGAAGGGAAAGGAAAGAAGGAAGGACGGATGGCAGGAAGGAAAGGAAGGAAGGCCACCACCACCACAACCACCACCACCACGAGCACCGCGACTACTACTACTACTACTACTACTACTACTACTACTACTACCTCCGACAACGACGACGACTACTACCACTGTTACTACTACTTTGACTAATTCTACTTTTATCACTATTAGCACAAATAGTACTACTACCTCTACTACTACTACTACTACTACTACTACTACTACTAGTACTAGTACTAGTACTAGTACTACGACTACTACTACGACTACTACGACTACTACGACTACTACTACTACTACTAGTACTACGACGACGCCTACTACTACTACTACGACTACGACTAGTACTGAAAGTTTTTTTTTGATGGGGACGAAATCTCCGGATTCTCCTAGGCTTGCCTGTAAACTGGTAGAGAAAGNCTACTACTACTACGACTACGACTAGTACTGAAAGTTTTTTTTTGATGGGGACGAAATCTCCGGATTCTCCTAGGCTTGCCTGTAAACTGGTAGAGAAAGTTTTTTTTTGATGCAAAAAAGTTTTTTTTTGATTGGCTAAAAAGTTTTTTGATTTTTGAGGAAAGTTTTTTTTGATGCAAAAAAAGTTTTTTTTGATGGGTTTCCCGGGCAGCACCTGTTTCTGCGATATTAAGTGGAGATTCCTGCTGCCGAAATCAGTAATGTCACAGGGCCGAAGCGAGTTCATACCACCTCGGACTCTTGCACTTCCCGGCAACTACGAATGCTAGGGATGACAAATGGGTGCTCAGGGTTCAGTCTGGCAGGGAAGTGCTCGGTTTGGTCCCTTCATCGCTACTCCTTTCCAGTATTCGTGCCTCTCAGATACCTGTCGACTCGAAGCCTAAAGCCCTTGAAGGCAGGGTGCCCTAAACTCCTACACCTAAACCCGAAGCTCTATCGTCCCTGATATTCATCCTGCATGCCATGGTCTCAGTTCTTTCGGCCTCCCCCCGGTCCATCTTTACATGAAAGAGGTTGAAGCAGCCCATGACGGAGAGCCATGTGGCATTCATGATGCCTGGAACTTAATTGAATTAATTAGTTGGCTGCGGATGTCGCGTTGGGGTGCAGGGCTATATTGCGAGCTTGAAGCAGACTGCAGCACATGCGGCGCCTTCTGAGATCAAGGAAAGATTTCGCAGTTTGGGCTCCTCCGCAGGTCGATGCATGAATGATACCTGGATGCGAAATCCGAAATCCTCTGGCCTGAAGGCCCCACTTCAAGCAAACGGTCTTAACGTGACTTGCTGCTGTTCAACCATGCCGAGGCAGCAGATCCTGTCAGCGACGAAGTACTGTCACGACAAGGGGATCATCCATCGCGACATCAAGTCAGCGACACAGTGGCCCACAGTCTTAAGCTCAATGTTCATGCTCCCGGTGTTCGGGACTTACGTTTTCCTTGTTGGACTGCGTACCGTGCTTTCTCACACAAGCTGACCTGACCCGAGCCTCTCAAGCCTTGCATGAGTCATTGACACGGGGCGGCGTGTTCATGCAAGAGTCTAAGAGCTCTTACCGATGCCCTCGTGCAAGGCTTTGGGACCACACAGGTTCCCCTGAAGGTCTCGTGAGCATTGGTAGGCTCTAAATTAAAACTCGGTGCGAACCTGAGGCCAGAGAACATCCTTTTTGTTGATCGGAGCGCCAGCTCTCCGCTCAAGATGCCTTGCTGGCATGGGCTTCACGAGATTCAATCAGCCGGTTCAGGACGGAGGTCTGCTTGGGGTTTGGAGTTTTCAGGGCTGTTGGGGGAGGTGAGGGGGGGTGCGGGTCAGGAACACTTGGGCGATGTTCGTATTAGTCGAAGTTGTCGGGTTCAATAAATCAGCAGCGCACAGAGCACGGCCCACGAATTGGGCTTTCTACCCGGTGCCTCTGTGATTCTCAAGAAACAGACGCACCCAGAAGGAGCATCCAAGCTCGGCAGAATGTCAGGAGCACGGAGAACTCAATGAGAAGGGGAGAAAGTAAAACAAGAAAGCTGCACTAACGAAGCCAATTGAACCTTCAACGAGGGCACATGTGTTTTGAGCCGTAGATCGTGGTTTGAGGCCTTCGGAGCATGCAACCCGGACCTCAAAGCTGTTGAGAAGGCTGTTTTGCTGAGTGCTCATAGCCAGTGCATAAGCCTGAACTCCGACCAACCATGTCCGAAATGCTTTTTCGATGACAGAATCGATTTCGGTCTCGCGAACTTCCACGAGAAGATACGGGAGCAGGCAACGAAGACTTGCGGGTCCACGCTTTGTTCAGGCGGTTCAGGTTATTCGTTCAGGGCCTCGTGCGCCGTTTGGACTTAGGCAGCAACCTTCAACCATGCCCCCCAGAATATACGCTACCTGAACCCTCCAAGATTCTGCATATTGCTTTGTGGTCCGGTTAGACGAGTCAAGAAGCCAAAGCCTGAACCTTGGAACCCCAAACCGAAAAGCTGAACATGCCTCCCTGTGACCTGTTTCCTTCGGATCGCCACTGAGTCCAGAGCCAGAGCCTCAAACCCTTAAAGCCTTAAAGTCTGCACAAAGCAAATCCCAAGCCTTAACTTCACCAGCAAACCGCCAACCGATGTCACGGAACGGAAGAAAACTCCTTCCAACAGTGAGATAGCGGAGTCTATGAGAGGCGAAGGAGGTGAAGGTCGCCCGGTCGGGAACAATGGGGCGATTGGCGCGCATGCTGTGTGAGCCCAAGATTCGGGCCCAGGCCGCAGGGTCCTTGTGCTTTGAGACTAGCTGTAGGATAGGGGTTAGCTTCGAGCTTGCTTTGAGGCCTAGTGCCTGAACTTCATACAAGAGCTGGAAAGCCAGAAACATCGAGAAAACCGGCCTCAGACCTCTCGTGAATGCCAAAACCTCGAGACTCCTGAAGCCAAGCCCAGAACCATGGAGAACCAGCCGAGGCCATCTGTCAACGGCCGACATTTGATTCCTTGGCATGAGCGGAAGCGCGTCGGACCCCGAGAACCGGTTCTGAGGGCATTGGTTTGGGGTCCAGCTGTTCCGGTTCTCTCGCTTTCCACCTTTTGCTTCGTTATGGCGGGCACCATATGAACCACCACATGCTGGTTAGAGTGCAGGGAGTTGTGTCGCGAAAGCCGCGCCAGTCCGGAGAGCTTGCTCCGCCACCCACTGCGAAAAACGGGCTGGCCTAAGCCGACAAGAGACTCGCCAGGTCATGCAGAAGGCCGGTACGCCGCACTACATGGCGCCCGAGATGATCGAAGGGTCGCCACCTTATGCTATGAGAAGTCCTCTTCCACGAACTCGACTTCGAGCCATCAGGAGCATGTTGTTCTGGTTCCCAAACTCAGATATCAGACGGATTGCTGCAGATTCCAGGATCTAGGATTCGCGACTTTGAATGCCAAACCATGCCACGGGGTCGCGACAACATTCTCGGAGCATAAAGGGGAGGTTCCAAGAGCCACAGCAAGTGACTTGATGCGCGAAGCATTGAGCCCTTTCACGATTAAAAGTCGTCGTAGCGAAGCCTGAAGCCCAATTTCCAAAACCGGAGGCGGATTCAGTTCTGAAAATTGTTCACGAAATGTCGACACATACTCTGAGCCTGACATGGCAGAAGCCTGGAACAACTTTGAGGAGCCACGAGCCTTTATTGAAGTCCAAGGAGGACATCAGGTAGTAGAGCCGCCAAGGGTTACGATCACCCTGTCGTTTCCAAATCTGTGGAACTTTATATTCAACGTCCTCTGACACCGCACGCTCAGGAACTGAACCCTAAAAGCCGTGCACTCCAAACGTCCGCTTGCGCTCTGGACACTGAGTCCCTGCGCCTTTTAAGCTGTTGCTTCCTGACAAGCCTCCTTGCTAGGGCATTAGTCGAGCCAAAGGTCTTACGACCACAAGGCCGACCTTTTTAGTGCGGCGCCGAGTTCTCTTAGTCCCGCTAGGGTTTCATAAAGGCCGTACGGGTTTTTGATGGTTTCCTTGACTTTGGAAGTTGCAAGTTGTAAGTAGCTGGCTTGGGAGCTACGACTCTTGAGGACGTCAAGGTGTGCTCAGGGTAGAAATGAGGAAATTCGAGATCCACTGCTGAAGTTGTTTATGTTGGTTTAGTCGTGAGTCTGCAAGCGCTAGGAAAATGTGGAAAGAACGAATCCAGCCAGAGGTTAATCGAGGAACGTTTCGGCAGAGGAGCAACAGCCGTGCTGATCAGAACATCGACGAATTTGAAACGCCACCGAGAGGAAAAAGTATGCTTTTCGAAAGATGACAGCCACCTTAGACTCATGCCTCCCGAAGGGTGCTGATAGATTTTACGGCTTAGCGGCACTGGTGTGTTGAGCACTGACCTACGCAAGACAATTCACCGACCTCGAAAGCGGCATGAGTTGCACCCGGTTTCAAAACCTTGGTGCGACTCCAAGTGACACGGAGCTGCTAAATAAGGCCTCTAGCGTTGTCAAATTAGGTACAATACCGCAGTTCAACCGAAATCCGGCTCACAACACAGAATCCATTTGGGCCTGGAGCGTTTGGGAAGCTGCAGTGGCAGCTGCGGTTGAAGGGCTGCGTGGTAGAGCCAGAGCCTGCGGTCAGCTGGAGAAGTCCCCTATGAACCACCATTTCTCAACTCAGAAAAAGAATCCCTCATTCAACTTCCAAACTCCGTAGCTGTGAGTGCTGGGTGGTCTAGCCACCACGCTGCCCAAAGGTATTGGAATCATTCTCTGTCAGCTTTTCACCGGCTCGATCCTCAGCCAAGAGCAGGTCATACCGAGATTGAAGGCTTAATGTGGATTCAGTTTCGCAGACTTTTAGGCAGAGTCGAAAGTTAATTACGGCTCTGGCCAGGCCCGAGCCAGGCATTTGGGGTTTACTATTGCGCGAAAAGGCGGTGCTTGGCTGTGGTTGGCATAGTAAGGTCAGGTGAACGGGTCAGCTTTGGTTGGAGAGTCCCGAAAAGTTTCTCCAGCTTGGTGTTTGTATCGCGGCATGAATCCCATCCCATGCCTCCATCCACTACATCTGAGGTTGGCACCCTTTTTACATGCCAGGCGATGATGAAACGCAGCGTCCCCGGCGGGAGTCACGCCAAGTAATATACCCGTAGCTGGTGAGACCGCTTCTGAAGTCTGTGTCTATTTGGCAACAGCAAGAAGGCCCCTGGTCCCTCATGGCTTCAGGTCGTGAAGTGCTTGTGGCAACCATCTCTGCGGCTTAAGCACGCAGCACGCAAGGGCCGCAAGGGTGCTCCCAAGTCCGAAGTCCGAAGTCCGAAGCGAGGCTTGCACCTGGGCGGGTGTTGATTGTCAGTCGCCGTGCTCAGAGATTCGTCGAGTCGCCCGTTGTTCGCTCTTCGAAAGCTTGGGCTGGGGCCCGGGCCCCGGGCTCCGCCTCGGAGATGGCACTTTTCGACCTGAGCGCATCCTACACTTTCATTTTGGGGCCCGAAAGCCTAGCCTCCGCAGCTCAGGGCCGTTCGTGCCAAGATCTCCAACCCGGATCCGGTCCAGTTCCGGCCTCGGCTCAGAAGTTTCCGAGTGTGAGGTTCACGTTACTCAACTTCAACAAGGTGTAGAATGGCAGACGCTTGGTAGGAATGGGCTGTCGAACCGGTCAGGGGAGCCCTGCCGCAATGTGTCCACATGTGCCAAACCTCGGGCTGAGAACCCAACACTATCTACTACAGTTATACGCTCCGGCAGATCCAAGGCCTCCGCCCAACAATCCAAAGTTCGAGCCCTGCCTTTTGAAGTCCCGGAATCTTTATTCGCGTCTGTTCTTCGGCCGAGGTTTCCGACCGAGATCTGGGCACAAGTCTCCCATGCAGCTTGTGACCTGTGCAGTCTGGCTGCAGATACAAGGGCAACTGCAAAACTTCAATTCCCGAGAACTTTTCGCCCTCTCTCTCAGGCAGGAAGCTGTTGGAGAAGCAGAGTAGCAAGAGGCTCTCGGCAGCACAGGCCTTGGCCCACGAATGGTCCAGCCGACCTGCATTATGCTTGCCAGCCTTAGAATTCGTTGTCTCGTCTTGTAGTTATTGTCATTGCTTCAGAGACAGAAGGTATCAGTTTGAGGCCGAACGACGTTCATTACAGCAGGGCGGTTCGGAGTAGAAAGCCGAAAGCGCCTCTATGCCGTGATGTCCCAATTTTTTCTAGGCACGTGTGAACGAGGAGTATCGAGATTCGATGAGTGCTTTCTTTGAGAGCCGAGCGGGAGCTGTTTTGGGGAGGGCTTTGAGCAACACTTGCAGGATCTTTCACACAAGCTGTGAAAAAAGGGTCAGGTTGAGAAACTCACAGCTACAGTACCAAGAGAAATGGGTGCGACTGTTCAAGCATCAGGTTGCATCTTAGGTCTCCG
Source organism: Symbiodinium sp. clade A Y106 (assembly GCA_003297005.1). Taxonomy (NCBI): domain Eukaryota; class Dinophyceae; order Suessiales; family Symbiodiniaceae; genus Symbiodinium; species Symbiodinium sp. clade A. Next base: position 36,705 of record BGNK01005084.1, on the reverse strand, counting down.
GTGCTCCGGGGATATCGAGGAGTGCAAGAGAGCACTTAAGCAGTACGATGTGTCGACTCAGGTTCATAGCCGAGGTGGGCGTACGAGTCACAGTGTCGCACTTGTAGCTGAGAAAATGGCTCGACCTTTGTCGTCGGTCCTCCGCGATCCCGACATGCGCACCCTTAGACAAGCCTAAAGCTTCGCCTTGTGATCTGCGGCAAATTGAAAGAAGCTATGGCCCCGAAGCGTAAGTCCTTCAACCCTGGATCGGCTGCTCGTACCATGGCTGGATGTAGCAGGTTTCGGGACCCGTCGAAGCCCTCGCCCTTTGGAAATGTGGAGGGCCTGAGTGCCAGAGGCTCAGACCTTTGCACAAAATCCAGAAGCTCAGAGCAGCACGGGGCCATGAGGTCATCCTGAGGTGAGAAACTGGTCCGGTGAGAGATTCTTGGGGTCTGCGAGGCATGGCAGGATTTCAGGAGATCAGGAGGGTTGCTGTTGATGTCTTCAGGGTCCTGGGTTCAAGCCTACCCTAAAACAAGCTGCCGCAGATTTAGATTGTGATTTCTGAGTCAACTGGGCCTAAATTGGAAACCGATTCAGTGAGACGGGCGAGAATGTGCGCGGCGCCTACAGCCGTCTAATCGGAGCGGTGCAGTGGCTCACGACACTCTCGGAAGTCGCATATACAGATTTGCGTGGTATTCATCCCCATAAGCGAGTTTTGGGATTTTGTTTCGATCAACTGCCACCTTCCTAGCAAACGACTAGCACACAGCACCCCGCCAACCTTCGCGTCCGATCCGATGAGCCAGCTTTGTGTTCACGAGGTTTCAATCTTCGACGGCCTGAAGCAGTACCAGGCACCCGAAACCTGCACGGAGTTTCCATCACCAGAGTTGAACCCTTGGAGCCATTGAGAAGTGACCCATCGAAAGACTTTACGTGCCCATGACGAAGGCTCAAAAGACGCATGTAAGATTGATCAAGCAATCGGAACAGACTTCTTTGAGCTCTGAACTCTTTGCGCAGCTCAGGAATCTTCCGTACTTTCTGCGTCCTGAGTCTTAGCATTTCTCAATCACCGCAATCACCGGTGTTGGATGACCACAGATGCGCGGGGAGAATGTTATCCCTGCCGCAGCGCTCGAACACTCCAGCCTGAAAGCTTGAGGGGAATCCTCTAAGAACTGCCATGAGATGTGAGCCCCCATCGAAGGCTTACAACAAGCTGAAGCGGGCCGTTCTCCAGCTGCTCACTCGAGAGCTCAGTGAGTTCCAGATCCAGGTGGGGCGGCGGATGGTAGGGACCTTATGGCCTTGAACCCATGATCTTGGTGCGTGCGTTCCTGGCGCACGCACGGTCAGGAGCTAAGGGCCAAGTTCATGGCCCTGGACACCCATGGAGATGGGCTCCTCTCTCCCGAGGACTCATGGTGATGCCAAGTCAAAAGAAGTCTTTCTGCTTCAGATCTAATTCCCACAACCCCCAAGAGTCGTCCTCGAACCAAGACCTCGAGTCTAAAAGTGAAAAACCTCGAGGCCACAACAAGGCACCAAGGCACAAACCGTCTGAGCCCTGAAGCAACCAGGAATTAGTCGAAGGAATGCGGCACGTCGGTGGGAGCCTCAGAGCTCTCCTGGGAGAGGCTGAGGTGGGTCCTGAGTTTGACAGTTCGGTGTTCGGTCAGCGAAAACCACTCTGCAGGCAACCTGGCAAGTCTTGTCCCCGCCTAGTGACCAACCTGCAAACCGCCTATCCAACCATGTCCAAGACGCATAAGACGCCTGGTCGCCGCTTGGGCCTCAGGCCCATGCTGTGGGCTTGAGCCCCATCAGCGAGTGCAGGTTACGAGATGAGCGAAAAGGAGCTGGAGCAGGTGATGGCTGCCTTGGACGGCAGCGGCAGCCAGCGCATCGGCTACAAGGCACAGCAAGGGCAAGTAAGCCTTCTTAGCAGGTTTTTGAGAGTGATTCTTATAAGGCCTCGACGGCATATGGTTGAGCCATTCAAGTTTAAGGCTGCGCTGTTGGGTCCGATGTTGCCGCGTGCAGTCTACAGTCTACAGCTACCCATGCGTAAGCGCGCAGTTCGAATGAGGGAAAAACTCTGAGTCAAGGAATGACCCAGTTCCCGACCGAGTCTCCCCAGGCACAGGTCTTGAAGCAGAACGGCGCTCAACGAAGGGTTGTAGGTTTTTTCAGCATTTCCACAGCCGTACAAAAATCATGAAAGGAGTTCATCTCTGCGCTGATCGAGCGACGGGTGAAGTTCGACCGACAACAGCTTTTCGAGTGCTTCAAGAAGTTCGACAAGCCGGGATCTTGGATTGTAAAAAGATGTCACAAGTGCCGAGCTGCAAATGCGGCAGCTTTGAGTAGTCTTGGTCCCTGATCTCAAGCTTTGTGGTGCGTGTGGGCCTGCCCGGTCAGATCGGATTCGAGTCGCAAGAAGCGTTGAGCAAGCGAGACTGGGCAAGGTCGTAATGAAAGACTGTCCACATGTGCATCCGCGGAACTCTCCATTGCTGGAGGTTGCAAAAATGGCTATGTGCTTTTTTTTTTGAACCTGAAGCCACGGACCCAAGATTCCTGAAGCCAAGCATCTCCCAGGCAAGGCATCGGACGAATCACGTACCAGGCAGCTCTGTTTCAGATGTTTCTGAACCTCTCACCCTCGACAGACTGTCAAAATACTGAAACCTGAATGTCTACGCTTGAATCTTGGCTTCGGCCTTGGATTCCGTTTCGACACTTGGGACTTAGTAGTTCTATGGCTTGAGAGGTTGGAGGGACTTTTCCCTGGTTGATGGTATTTACCAGATTTACCATGTTACTCAGGATACCTCAGGCGAGAAACCGTTGCCAAAAAAACAACGCAAGCAAGCATCAAACAGTGATGTGGCGCACCCTACCTCGAGAATCATAGTTGCCAATATCAGCATCACCATCGCGAACACAATCACTCCTCATCGTCAACAAATTTCCTTCTCACCCTCATCCTCACAACCATCATCTATGTTATCATCGTCGTCGTTGCTTGTGTTTTATGGTTCTCACATGTGAGGTCTTGATGGTCGTCAATGTCGGTGTTCAGTTTTATTTGTGAGCCGATGATTACGTACTTGCTTTTATCACAAGTAACCTGATGACCTTCAGCACGCAATGTTGAACAAGTATTTCTGCTGTTCATGTCTCCGAAAGCCTCGGTCAAGCCAGGACACCTGCTTAAGCGACGCCTTCGGCAATAAAGCCGCTCTCACAGCTCCTGGGGCGGGTAGAGTTCTCCAAAATGCTCAGAAACCTCCCCTCCTGCAACTCATTATCCCCACAAGCAGGATGTGAAGAGCGTGATGTGTAACGCCATCACCGAGTCGGAGTGGCAGGTCCCGGGGNGGTAGAGTTCTCCAAAATGCTCAGAAACCTCCCCTCCTGCAACTCATTATCCCCACAAGCAGGATGTGAAGAGCGTGATGTGTAACGCCATCACCGAGTCGGAGTGGCAGGTCCCGGGGACTTTCTAGATTCTAGTGTGCCTAGAGTCGAGGCTTGAAGGGTTTCTAAGGGTGTGGGGTGGGGTTTCGAGCACTGGCCGGAGAGAAGCGGGGGCTTCTTTAAAGCCTCATATCCTTGAGTCCTTGAGTCTCAAAGTGACATACCAAGAGCCTTCCCGGGCGCCAGTGTGGGTCTTTGAAACCTGGCTTCCGCGGCATCGGCTTCTGGATTCCAGATAGAGGATTGTCATTAGGTAAAATTGCTGCTAACTGCTAAGCGCTTTCGCTTAGGGGCCCTGGAAGTTCCTGGGATTCCCATGCGCAGGAGATCGCTGTCGTAGGAGGCCAGCAAGATGTGCCCGGGAGCCCGGCCCTGGCTTCGCTGCAGCATTCTCACCCGTTCATCCATTCTCCCGCTTCCACATCCTTGCTCATGGCAAGAGTCCAACCAAAGCCAGTCTGAGACCTCACTTGGCTCGATGCCGACATGCGGTTCAGCACAACACTCCAGCATCACATAGAAGCATTATAAACACGTGCGATCGTTGCAAGTTGCAAGATGGTGCTCGAGCCTATCCTCGTATGAGAGTTGTAAACTATTCGGGCTTCGAGCAGCGATTTGAATGGACACTTGGGCTTCCGACTTGAGTCTAACGGATCTTAGCGGGTCTTGCAGGTTCAGTCAGCCTCGTGGGCTCGAGCGGCTCTTTCGACCAGTCACTGGTCGCTGTTGCCCGCCTGCCCAGGAGCGAGATGCCAGAGCTGACCTTCGATGAGTTTGTTGTCCTGATGGAGCAGACTGACTAGTGATCGGGCGCGGGAAGGCAGGCGTGGNAGTCACTGGTCGCTGTTGCCCGCCTGCCCAGGAGCGAGATGCCAGAGCTGACCTTCGATGAGTTTGTTGTCCTGATGGAGCAGACTGACTAGTGATCGGGCGCGGGAAGGCAGGCGTGGGCATCCGGCAGGCTTATGGCTGTAACGCTTCATAGAGAGGATGCTTGACATCAAGGGAGTGATCTGCTCTGGCATCCCGTGAACACCTCCAAATCTCCGTACCTCAGGCCGCAATGCGTTCAGACCTATCTTTGGGCCTGAGCTACTTAAATTTACTGTTACATCAAGCTTTATGCTGGTGTTTCTCCCACCTGACTTCTCACAGCTCGTGGGTTGCACAATAGGACAAGCAGTCCAAACTTCTACAAGCATGAGATCTTTTCTCCTGGTAGCGTGCCCGAGGCCCGAACCACTTGGGACACGGTAGCAACAGTACCATATGCCACAAGCACCCCTAATTCTCGACTATGCGTGCCATGTGCTGAAGCTTGGACTGCTCGCCTGTTCCGTCGTCCTCACTCTCCACCGGCGGTGGTGGAGTTTGGCTGCAAGGCTAGCGCCAGATTCTCGAAAAGCTGAGAGTCTGGCCTTAAGNCATGTGCTGAAGCTTGGACTGCTCGCCTGTTCCGTCGTCCTCACTCTCCACCGGCGGTGGTGGAGTTTGGCTGCAAGGCTAGCGCCAGATTCTCGAAAAGCTGAGAGTCTGGCCTTAAGCTCGGGGACGGCCCAACCGGAGCCCCCAAAGCTCGCGCCATGCGTCCATCATCGCAGCGATGCGAGGTAGTGCTATCGTGCCGTGGTGGTGAAAAGCGCCACCGTGCCATGGATAGGATGTCAGCCCAATTCAACATGGGGCGTCGTCGAATGTGGTCTTTTCAGAGAGGGCTCTGCGTGAATTGCATGAATGTTGTTGTTCCCACCTTACATCACCAAGGAAAAATGAAAGGGTTTACAACATTGACATGTCAAGCCAAGCTGTTGAGCCGCTGAGCAAATGAGCTGCCTCGAATCCCCAGAGCCTTTGATTTTACTCCAGCACACCACAAACTCAATACAATCTCCAAAACAGTAAGTAGCTCCAAAAGCATGCAGGTAGCATGTCCGCGCAGACTCTGCGCCCAAGCCCTGTCTAGCGTAAGACCCTCCATGCCCAAAGCTCAAACCCACCGCTGTGAAGCATCCTTTCTTTGTCGACGATNCAAAAGCATGCAGGTAGCATGTCCGCGCAGACTCTGCGCCCAAGCCCTGTCTAGCGTAAGACCCTCCATGCCCAAAGCTCAAACCCACCGCTGTGAAGCATCCTTTCTTTGTCGACGATACCCTTGTTCACTAGTGAGGACAGAGCGGCCCTGCCCTGGCTCAGACGTCGATTGTCCAAATCAGTCGTAGAACGATAACTGCTGATTGTCACCAGCTGCACGCGTGGATCGCTTGGATCGCGCATACTGCGAAGGTAGCATTGTCTGACAAAGCTCTACGGCACTACACCAGTGTTTGCTGATAGTTCACGTATTAAGTTATTCGTTTGCCGGTTTAGTTGATCTTTCGTGTCTGTGTTCAAGTGCGCTGGTGCTACACTCTGTGTGTAGCCATTCCAGGTTGGTCAGTAGAGATAAAGGTATGGTCTTCTATGACGTAAGGGTTGTGCATATGGTTAGTGTGTGTGTGTGTGCGCGGGTGTGTGTGTGTGTGCGTGTGTGCGATCATCTGGCTGTGTCATGCTGCCAGATTGGAGCATGAACAATATCCTGTCGTCCAGTTGATGCCAGTTTGCAATCCTATCGTAGCGTCTTGCATGAGCAACGCTGACTTTTCATATGAGACATGAGATTTCCTTCCGGAGCATGAGACAAATGGTTTTCTCTTGACGCCCCAGCTTCTGTACTGTGGGAGGAGTGCCAGGGAAGAAGGCATGGAACCCCGACTCCCAAACCTCCGGCCTATATTCCAAGATAGTCCACCTCAGCGGCTCTCTGATGTCATGTCTGGCATTTGAAGCCGAAGCTCTGAGCCCTTTACCTGCATGCTTGTCATTGTGAAGGTCTGAGGCGCTGAAACCTCAAATGCTCTTAGGTGTTCAGATATCGATGACACGAAGTTTGGGTTGTATTGGCTTTGAAGGAGAAAGGAGAACTGTTGAGGGTCGCTCGACGTGCGCCAGGGACCAGGGCCTGACAAGTGGTCAGGCGCGGGAAGCTCGGTTTCGGCAGTCTGAGGGTTATGGCTGTAAGCACTGCACCGACAAAAATATCAGTATCAGTATCAGGGAAGGTGGTCCTCTGTCAGCTACTACGCATTGCCGAAGCCTGGGCACATCAAGCTTTGTGCTCCATGTTCTCGCGCGTGCTTTCTCACAGCTCAGTAGTTGCAATCCGAGCTCATACTTTCAAGTAACCTCCGTGGCTGGCCCAAACTGAACTTTGCTGCTGGATGGTGTACTGGCCGTTCTCGTACTACCACCCTTGTGCCATTTACCCTAAACCACAAGCACGCATGTGCTGAAGCTTGGACTGCTCGCCTGTTCCGTCGTCCTCACTCTCCACCGGCGGTGGTGGAGTTTGGCTGCAAGGCTAGCGCCAGATTCTCGAAAAGCTGAGAGTCTGGCCTTAAGNCAAAAGCATGCAGGTAGCATGTCCGCGCAGACTCTGCGCCCAAGCCCTGTCTAGCGTAAGACCCTCCATGCCCAAAGCTCAAACCCACCGCTGTGAAGCATCCTTTCTTTGTCGACGATCCCCTTGGTTCACTAGCTGAGGAGAGAGGGGTCCTGCCCTGGCTCAGACGCCGATTTTACAAATCAGTCGAAGAACGATAACTGCTGATTGCCACCAGCTGGACATGTGGATCACTTGGATCGAGCTCCTTGTTTCTTTTTCAGCCTCCGATTTGAGCTGCCCTTTTCTCAATGTTGCTGGCAATCGCGATATGTTGTTACTTCGCTCATGCCATCGCATTGATATGTGTTGTGTCATCCTACCGCTCTTGTCCAGACTGCATCTGGTACAACTATATACTGCCCGACGAGCTTAACATCAAGTTGTCTCGTCGTCCTGTTGATGTGCTGTTCTCTCCTTGTATACTGGGCGTAGGAGCCATGCGAAGGTATTGAATTGCACACGGTGGTTCATCTCTAAGTCCTCGCAACTCAGGTGCGGGAGCCAGTGCTAGCCGTACTCGGAAGTTAAAGTAAAAGCACTAGGCAGACGCAGCGGTCCTAGGCTGTTGAGCACAGATCTCATGATATATGAGTCGTTTCCGCTTCAAGGCTATAGCCGCCCCAGTCGCCTACCCAAATGCTTCACGCCGGCACTCCTAAACGCGAGCGAGCTCCTGTCCCGTCGTGTGGCACAGCTTCAAGGCCAAGAAGATACACACCAAACACTGGCACCTGCAACCCTCCACCCCCTTCTACTTAAGGTTTTAGGACTTAGGACGTTCATGAGCCCACGTCTGGAGGACGGGCACGGTTCTTACAGCTTCGAATCTCAGCTAAGGCACAAGGGTTCATCAATTTTGACGCCTGGCGTTGCCTGCAAACAGCCCGAACAGCCAGCACCGTTCCTTCGGCGGCGGGGCATTCGGGATTATGGTTCATGGATCAGGTGTTTCTGGGTTTGGGCTTGAAGCCTCGTAACCTAGTCACTAGCCCCCATGACCAGACACAGACCCCTACCCCTAGCCACAATACCTGCGACCTCACCATCAGCGAGCTGCCTTCCGCCATGGAACTGCCACAGGCCGCATGAGCAGTCGATTTATCCGTGAGTCCCAGCCTCGTACAAGCCAAGCGACAGTGGTGGCCGTTTACAACACAGAGAACTGCCGATTGATTTTGCACATGCTCAAGGGCTTGTCCATGCAGTCAGGTTTTTGCATTTCTTTCTAAACGAGTGTTGTTTGCCCAGCCGTCACTTCTAAGCAGACTACCTGTGAATATATAAGAGCAGCTGCAGCACCTTGAAATTTAAGACCAGGGCCCTGAAGGGGCTGGCACAACTTGAGGAAGTGTTATCGGGGCTCAGCGAATTAAGGGTTCAGATCCGGCATGCATGCGTGCCGAGCAGAGTGTGGATAGATAGGTAGAAAATGTATGATTCTGATTTTGAAGCGCAACTCCTCAAGTTGAAAGAAATCGTGGCCTGAACTCTTCATGCGTTGTGCTGTTCAGACTGCATAGACTGCGACTGCTGCTGCAGCTGCTGCTGCTGCTACCATAATATGATCGTCATGCTTATGAGTATCATGAGTACCCTTGTTTTGGGCTACTTCCGTGGTTTCTAGCAGTGTTTGAAGTATTGCTGTTGCTCCGATTGCTGATGACGATTGTGGTTCTGCCGGGACAGCGTCCTGACCAGGACATACAAGGATGGCTTATTCTCCTCGCGCGGATTGCATTGTCACTGCCTCGGAGGTTGGGAGATGTACATCGCTGGTGTGAGAACGGTTTGCAGTCGTGAGTTTGTTTAAGGATTTTGACGATGTTGCCGCTAGAGCTTTGGATCGCTCCTCCTCCTCCTCCTGCCCCTTCTCCTCTCCTCCTCCTGCTCCTCCTACTGCCGCTGCTCGTGCTACTCCTACTTGCATTTTTGCTGCTGCGGCTGCTGCTACTCCTCCTGCTGCTGCTGCTCCTCCTACTCCTACTCCTACTTCCAGTCCTACTCCTACGACTCCTACCACTCCTACCACTCCTACCACTCCTACCACTCCTACCACTCCTACCACTCCTACGACCCTACGACTCCTACGACTCCTACGACTCCTACGACTCCTACGACTCCTACTACTCCTACTACTCCTACTACTCCTACTACTCCTACTCCTACTCCTACTACTGCTACTACTACTACTACTGCTACTGCAGCTTCTTTACCCCGACCATCATGCATGGTCGTAGCCCTTTTTGGTGTCGGCTAGTCTTTGCGGACTCGTTGTCGGAGCTCAAGGCTTCCCAAGCCACCAACGCAAGCCCCAAACCAGAAATCTGAGAGCCTGCAGCCTGCAGCTTGCTATCTAGGGTGTCGTCCTCATCATTGGAGTTGCAGGTTTCTTGGGGACCTGGGCTTGTACCCTGACCATAGTACTCTGCAGCAGCTTGGTAGAACAGCCGAAGAGCCACCTTGCCATACCTTGACTGGCATCAGGAGCCACATGTGCATGCTCTCCAGATAGTACATAGACCTGAGGTCTTCGTGGTTCCTTCAGCTGCATTCGGCATGGGTTCGACTTCGCGCGCTATTATCGCTCATGTCCCTAACGCTGATGCCTCCTTTTCAAGTCTCTACGTAGAAGAACCGAATTCTCGAAAGGTTTCAAAACAGCCTCTCTGCGCTCCTTCTATACAATGCTGTTGGCAGTGTTGTTTGTGTTGCAGCTTACTAAAAGTATCCAGGCTCCACAGCAGATTGCAGGCCATTTGTGTGAACAAAAGGTGTGCTTCATTTTCGAAGACAGTCTCGGAGAAGCCTCCGCATGGCGAATGCTGCAGGGTCGGTACAGTCAGTTTACTTAGTAGTCGTATGTGCCGGACCGACTTTCAAAGGGCTCAGTGACCTCATCGCTGGAAGGTCTCGGGCAGTGCACTTCAGAGGGTGTCTCGCACACTCTAAGCGGAGGCAAGACCGAAAATGCACCAGCCGAGGCCAATCGTGGTGTTCTTTATCACTTTCGGCCCCAAGGCGCCGTGGGGCTGAACAGAATCCAAGATTCCTGGGGCTGAGTTGTTGTTTTCATTCGGTCCGGCGCCGGCAGGGCGATCTCAAAGTTGTTAGGGACTCTGCGCACTTCGAAGTGCGTTGAGAACCATAAGTCCGCTTCAAGAGCCGAGATCAGAAAAAAATATCCAAGGTCCGTCGTTGCCGCTGCGTCCCTCGTCTCCGTTTGCGGACCTATGTCTTTTCCTGTAGCAACCTGCATGTATGTACGTATGTACGTACGTACGTAGGCATATCTGTCTGTATGTATGTCTGTATGTATGTCTGTATGTATGTATGTATGTACAACTGCTTATGCATGTGCATGATATGTATATGCAGTTAAAAAGACCAAACACATACATAGCAAGCAAACTGGCAAAACAAGTCAGACGGTACTATCTAAAACTGAACGAAACTAAAGAATTAATGCGTAAATACAGAAAGAGAGAAGCAATTGGAGTAACAGATAAATGAATGACCTGGGAATAGATAAACCGACAGATAGAAAAATGATGTGCACGAGCGTGTATGTTCATATTATGTATGGGTGTGTATATATATATGTATATCATATATATATATATACACATGCACGTAAACAAGTGCGGATGTGTCGGCATACGCCCACATGACCCGGAATCCGTCTGCACTCGTCAGATCGATGCATGGCTCTCTTCTTGGGGTCCTCACTACAGCCTGCGCCCTTGGTTCGGAAGCTGTTTCGGGGGTGGAATTTCGAGCTTCATGCTTGAAAACCGGAGCATACAGGCGGCTGGTTCAGGAAACCTGGAAATCTGCAGGCTTAATGTCAATAGGAAATTTGACTTGAAGAACGAAGCGTTCACATGTTAAGAAGAAGCGTTTGCTAGCTGCTCGTTGTAATGATTGTGTCCCATTTGATTGTGGCTTTCAGCACGATGTCCTTTTAGCTGTGTCTTATTGCGAGCTGGTGGTTCGAGCAACTTCTTCAGTACACGAAGTGGGCCAGGCAGGGTGGACGATATGGGTAAGGACAGTTTCGGTATTGGGTAGGCAAGAGGAAGGACAAGTAGGCTCAGTCTGATTGAGTCGGCTTATTGGCAGGCTGCACTAGGATTAACATAGATTTCGGTGAGAACAAAGTGAGGATGGTGAGTCAGGGTTAGAGCAATTTATGGTTACAGCAAATATTGGTCGTGCCCCGGAAAGAGTGCAACAATCACGGCAGTGTCCTGTCCGTAACACAGGCAGGTGAGCAGGAACAAGTGCTACATACGACCCCACAGGCAGAAGTGGAAGGGCTCGAACATCTGTAGTTGCTGAATGCTCGTGAATGTGCGGGCAGTTCTTTTCTTCTTAACAGACCGTGGTTGTCAATGTGGGCGAAGAGCTTTGCCCTGGAGCTTGTGCTGAATGGTCACCGGTTTCAAGTACTTTAGCCATGCCTCAGCATGAAATCCTAGTCCTAGCCAGGCACCAGACCAACTACTCCTCCCCCACCACCAAAATCAATACTGCCCTCCAGCTCATCCAGAGGCCGAGATGAGATGCTCCGGCACTGGAAGGTGACACAAGGATGTTGCCATCTCAGGCTGCGGCGTTGCCGGTGCTGATAATTCTCGCAAGAATCGACACCGAAAGCTGAACGGTGGGTCTGACAGAGTGACTGTCGGATACTGATGAGGATGCAGTCTCAACGAAGGAGATGGGCATGACAGTCAGTCCAGACTTTGTATTTCAAGGTACTGCATGATGCGCATTCAATGTCTTCTGCATTGTCATCATAATGTTCTTCTTCGTCATCATCATTATCATCAACAACAGTAACAACTTCATCGTCATCAGCAGCAGCATCATCATTAGTATCATTATCACCAACAACTATCGCAGCGACATTCCGTTGATCAGCGGCCGTCGGCATAATCCCTAGCATGTGCCACCAAAGCTGCGACAGATGCGTGAACAGCTACTGGCACACATGCACCACTGTGTGCCGGAATCTTCGGTGAAATCATAGATACGGATAAATCTCGTTAGTGCATCCACATTTGCAAAGCCGCAAAGGCACCACTGCCATGGTATTGATGTGTCCATACTGCTTGTGGTGGACTTAGGTAAAGCAGGCAAGCATTTATAGATGGTGCAAGAACGCCGAGGGAGGCGGCCCGCTAATTGATGGAACGCAACCCTGAAACCCCGAGCTGCAACCACATTGCTGCATCGTGAGCTATGTTACAGCTGCTCACAAGGCGATGTGGGAAGAAACACAAACAAGGGATATGACTGCAAGCACCTTGCACAGCAGTAGAGCCACAAAAAAAGCAAGACATATGCAAGGCAGGCACACAGATAGGAGGTTAGCTACTTGACCAGAACTTTCGCGGGACTGGGATTCACGCCCTTACGTTCAAGGCCAGCAGCCAGCATGCCTGAATCCTGGCAGCCTGTATTGAATGTCACCTTGCTCATCGTGGCTCGTGCCCTCACCCTCATGCCACCAGAGCGAGAAAAGAGCATTCTGCTGGAGCCGGCGGCCCGAGAAACCCTAAGTCCTAAGTGCCGCAAGAAATCGTAAGAAGCTCGCAAGCTGAGCCGCTCCGCCGCCCAGGTGAGAGACCTCCCGCTTTCAGCAATCTCAATCTCGCGACAGCGGAGTCGGCGCCGTCGCTTTTTCAGGCATTCGAAAAGCCTGGACGAGTCTAAGCAATTAAGGCTCGGGCGAAGGGGGGGGGGTGAATTTCAGGAATTGGAAGTCTGTTGTGGAGTGAAGTCTCTGCGGTTTCAGTGATGCGAATGAAAGGTTACTTGATATCATCTGTGGAGTGCCCAGTCATCTTGACTGCCTGGTGGCAGCGGTGCCCCCACAAGGCTTGCCAGAGAAATTATACAACGCATATAGGTTGCTGCCAGTGGCAGGTTTTAGAGAGGGTGATTGGAAGGGCACTGTCAGCTGTCAGCTGGCTCTCCCAACAAGGCAGTGGACGAAAAGGCTTAGCAATTGAGGTGCCTTTGGCCAATCGTTGCCCTTCAATGTTGGATCATGAACTTTTGGGCGACCGGGCTAGCCACCTACGCCGGCTTACCATCCGGCTTCATTCGTAGAAGATTGTTCTGAAATTCGCGGCATGAGTACGTTTTCAGTATTTATGATTAAGGCTGCCTCGAACTATGATGCTCATGAGCACCCCACGCCGTACGGGACAAGCCTCAAAGCGCATAAATCCACTGCTTGCAGAAGCCGGAGCCTCCACGACCGAAAGCCGTGCGCTCTGGTGCCCGCTTTCGGGGTCCGGGGTTTCAGGTTGCAAGCTGCTGGCTAGTTTCTGTCGGCATGGACTGGAGCTGTTTTGGGTGCTGCGGAAGCTTTCTGACATATGTATTATTCTTTTGTTGATTTCACGTGAGATTGCCGGAAACAAAACTTTCCACGTGTTTTGACGAAGAGGTGCAGCCTAACTAACACGAACTGTCCACCATAGGCCATAGGCTTAAGCTCCGGCCACCAATGCCCGAACAAGCTCTTGACGAGAAGTTGGCCCCACAAGCCCCAACCTTGAATTGCATAGCCACAACTTCTAGAGCGCATCTGAACACGGAGCGTCCTGAGACATCTCGGTCTCTCAAACAGTTAAAGCACAGCTTGAAGCAAGACCCAACAGGTTGAGGTTCACAGATCTTGCACATAATGGGATGAAGCAATCATAACCAATCACAAAGACCCCAGACTCTGGTTGAAGTCTTCACCTGACCCTTGGCCGTCTGCTTTGAGGTCGGGCTTCGGAGCTGCTTCGTAAGAACTCTAGTTTTAGCAACACTAGATGCCTAAGCGCCGTTGGCGACCTCCCCGCCCCTTGGTAGAGCGACTCGTCAACGTGGACCTAGTGAAGTGAAACTTGTGCTTCTTGGGAAAGCTGCACTGCGGATCGAGTTGCCGCATGGATCATCATGCTAGCCGAGTGGTTGCAGAGTACACGAGGCGTTGTTGTCACCTTTCCTCTTTCAACATGCTCGTCTTTGTTCCTCGGTGGTTGTCGTGGTCACTACTTTGTCCCCTATGACAGCTTTGAATCAGAAGAAGTGCCTCAAACTGCCTGTGAAGAGCCGTCCCAACTTGAAAGAGAGTTCAACGCCACTCCATGATGGACTTCCTCCATGATGCATGCTCAAGCCTACAGAGTTTCCTCGGGATCCTGGCAGGTTGTAGTGTATTTGCGAGGCCCGGAAGGGGCGAGACGCTGCAACCGCTACGGAAATGCTCTTGTATTTGTTGCATCTGCGGGAATGTCATGTTGATGCAGGTAAGTACAAATCATTTTGGAAGGAACACTGCCGAAAATCTGTCTACAAAGCATGGCATTCCCAAGTTGGGCCCTGAGAAGAACTTCCGTCTTTGACTTCTTGGCACGAAACACACCTGGGTTTTACTCTCGCCCTGGGGGCCAAACTCCCATTTTCCGGGATCTGTTGCCTATGACAACCCCGTTCGCATGTGCACCCAGGCAAAGCCCAAGGCTCGCGAAGGACGTGACAAGCCTTCTGAAAAGGACTGTGCCCATGTGTCATGGAACGGGGTTACGGACAGCACCTCCTTCAAGCTTGATTGGTCTTTGAGTGGCTCAGGTTCAACAGCTTTGGGCGAGACTTCGGGTATATAGACATGACCTTTCATAGGCTTCTGAATGTCACTGTCTTATGGCTTCAGGTATAAAGCTCAGGAATGCAAGCCCCACAATGAAGAGAACAGTATTCCAGATGGTATTTTGCATAGTCACGACGCAGGCTCGTCCAAAACCTCCAGGAGCGATCGGGTGACAGAGGAGAGAAGGCGGACTTCGAGAAGCAGCCCGTCTCGGACGCTGCTTGGCTTATTTGTGTGTCTGTCAGACGGCTGGGGTCATCAAAGGACGATGCTGCCTCGCCTGCCCACCTCTTGAGGCAATGCTGATAGCTGTCTACTCTGTTGTTTGATTTGTACTGTAGTCTTTGCAGCATGGGGAGAGCCTCCCATCATCCCGTCATCCATCTCCTTTCCCCGAGGATCTGGCTGGAGGGAGGTCCGAGACTCAAGTGTGACATGAGCTTGGGCTGCGATCATTTAGGAGAGTGGAATTGGAAGCTTGAGCATGCAAAGTCGAGCCTGGGAGGGATTCAAAATCTTAAGCCCAAGGTCTGACTTCCTGGCCTGTGAGGTTTGACGTAAGGTTCAGAGCTTATGCGTCAAGCTTCAAAATCCTGAACCAAAGCTCCAAGCTAAACGATGCATCCAAGCCCACGTGAGTCCGATGCGCGCAGCCAACACGGAGCATGCTTAGATGATGGAAGCATCTAATCCAACAACACTTGCACAAACTTGCCATGCCTGTTTTCCTGCCGTACAACCTTTGTTTGTGGGTCCTAGACGCGGCCTCTGTAGGAAGTCTGCCGGCTCAAGTTCTGCAAGACGCCAAAGTGCAGTCTCTGTCGGTTTCGTAGCAGTGCGTTTCGCGCTGATGTCGGCGGAACCCTTGGTCGAAGATGAGCTTCTCGGACTTGCTGTAGGCTGAATGTGCTCTTCTCTCGGGAGTAGTGAATCACGTCTTCCAACTTCCATGCTCAAGTTTCTCAACGGTTGCCTCCTGGCCGGTCCTCCCACCACCGCCACCACCACTACCACCACCAAAACCACCACCGCGGCTGTGGCAACAAAATTTGCTGTCATCGCCACCTTGCTTCTATTTCTTGTTCTACTGCTACTCTACGTACTACTAGACTGCAACTGCTGTTACGCTCCTGCTAGCGCTGCTGCTACTGCTTATGCTAATCGCACTGATACTCCTACTCCCACTCCATTCCTACTAGTCCTACTACAACTACTGCTACTCGTACTGCGACTGGTGCTGCTACTGCTACTCCTACTCCTACTCCTACTGCTACTACTACTACTACTGCTACTACTACTGCTACTGCTACTGCCACCACTACCACTACCACGACCACTACCACGACCACGACCACGACAACTACCACTACCACTATCACCACTACTACCACTACCACTACTACCACTACTACGACTACTACGACTACTATGACTACTGCGACGACTGCGACTGCTACGACGACGACGACTACTACTACTACTAGTATGACCACCACCACCACTGCTCCGCTGCCGCTGCGGCTACCGCTGCCGCTCCCACTACGACTGCTACTTCTACTTCTACTTCTACTTCTACTACTTCTACTACTACTACTACTTCTACTACTACTACTACTAGTACTAGTACTAGTACTAGTACTAGTACTAGTACTAGTACTGGTACTGGTACTAGTACTAGTACTAGTACTAGTACTAGTACTAGTACTAGTACTAGTACTAGTACTGGTACTGGTACTGGTACTAGTACTAGTACTAGTACTAGTACTAGTACTAGTACTAGTACTAGTACTAGTACTGGTACTGGTACTGGTACTAGTACTAGTACTAGTACTAGTACTAGTACTAGTACTAGTACTAGTACTAGTACTACTACTAGTACTACTACTACTACTACTACTACTCCTGCTACTACTGCTACTACTACTACTACTAGTACTGGTACTAGTACTGCTACTACTGCTACTACTGGTACAGTACTCCTGCTGCTGCTGCCACTACCCGTACCACCACGACTACGACTATGACTGCTACCACTACTACTACGACCAGCTACTGCTGCCACTTTCGCTCCCACTCCCAGTCACAAACCAATCCGACTCCCAATGCTACTCCACCCAATGCTACTCCACATACTGCTGCTGCTACTGCTGCTACTGCTGCTGCTGCTGCTTAGAGAACACAGGTCTTGCACCAGGGAACACAGGGTGCCAAAGCATAGCATTGCTGAAGCCTCGGGTTTGGACAGCATGTTTAGGAGCCTCTACACAGATAATGAATCCAATTTTGAACTTCTCGAGGTCTTTGAGGACTGTAGAAGAAGGAGACAGCATCGCTCAACCGAAAAGCTGCCTCCCATTTGGCATCGGTTCAGGCACGGACTTGTTTACGCGCATGGTCATCTACACATAAAACTTTACTGCTGGGGGAACTACGCACAAAGCGCCTCCCTTTGCAGCAGTCCCCAGCAAAAGGTTTGCCGATCGCGACGAGATGGGCCTCAGGCCGTTGACTGACAGCACACCGACGGCGGCGGCAGAGATGAAGAAGCCCCAGGGAGTTGATTTATGCAGGGTTTCAGCTTGCAGGCTAGCGGTTGTCGGTTTAGCTTGGTTTGTATTTAGGTCTAGGCATCTAAACTTACTCGTCTGGTAGTGTAGCTCATTTTCACGAGTAGCCAAGGTATGTTGGCTTATTGCTCGTGTATGTCCCCATCATTAGCCAGATTCTGGCTTGGCCTACTTATTTCGTTGCCGGGCGATACCTGGGTCATCAGGACACGAGAAACCATGCGTCAAAGCGGTTTTTGAGCACTGGCTTGAATGTCTGCAGCCGGAGTTCATGAATGGAAGAGACATCAAGTGTTTGGGCGAGCAGGCACACCATGAATTCAACCTTACCTCCTGCACCGTCACTTTGCAGCTTCACGAAGTAGAGCTTGTTGGAGCTCACCAGGGAATACTGATCTCTGATTTCCTTCGCAGGACATGTACGATGCCAAGTTTCATTTCATCTACGAGTATCAGCTTGGATACGTGTTCCTGGACTGGGACGAAGGAGACATGTTCGGAGTTGCCTCGCTGGCCTAGTCTTTATACCGACCCTGCTTCTGAGCTTTTCGATTCTGGACCACGTGTCACGTGCCAACCGTCCCAAGCCCAAGCACTCGCTCGGCCTGGAGGTTTCTTGCTGTCTGGCTGGTTGGGCTGACCCGAACTATTATCACTATCCTGGCGAATGGCGCAGCTGGGAATCAGTCGGCTGTAGGTGAACATCCGGGTTTTCTCATGCCCGGGGTGCCCATCTTGCTGATTCGCAGTCTAGGATGTAGTGCACACTGCTTTTGCTGCTTTTACCGCTGAGCAGATCTCGGAGACTCAGAGTCCGATGGTGCCGACCAAGGCCAGGGCCCCTGCACGAGTGAATCGGCCGGACCAGCACGTCTACAAGATCATGGCCAACTCGGGCCCTTTGAAGGACTTGAGTGCCAAACGGGTTTGGGCCGAGGATTGCGGACAGAAGCCTTTCGCCTTGGACCCCCGTGAATCTGCCATGGTTTGCGTGTGCTTGCATCCACCTTCGGAGCTTCATGCGGAAATTTTCGTGGTTTCCAAATGCCCAGATGGCTCCAATAGGTTCGAAGTATGTTTGTGGGAGCTTCTTTGCTCTTTACTCGTGGTTTGNTGCTTGCATCCACCTTCGGAGCTTCATGCGGAAATTTTCGTGGTTTCCAAATGCCCAGATGGCTCCAATAGGTTCGAAGTATGTTTGTGGGAGCTTCTTTGCTCTTTACTCGTGGTTTGTGAAGGCCTTGAAGCTTGAAATCGTGTGATAAGGTGCCGGGGTTCCTAGGCGTGGCCGAGGGTTCAGACTTAGAGGTTTTTTCAGCGTATGGAGCTGCTGAGGCTTGTGCTGCAGATTGACGTTTGCGACATCAACTTTGTCAGACGCTGTTGCCGATGGCTGTTGATTGCCTGATGTAAGCTGTACCCGCCCTCCTACTCCCTCCATGTAAAGTGCGTGATTGCAGTGACTGATTTCATGCTTTGCACATCATTGAATTAGTGAGAGCTGGAAGCGGGCACGGATCTGACACATGTGGCAGGACGCACCTTACGTTCTCATGGCGAACACAGGCCGGGGCTCATGCATGTCCGGGTGCGGCGACTTGTACTTACCACTACACTAAAGACGACTCTGTCAATCCTCCGCCCATAAACGGCTGAGCCCTTGACGTCTTCAGGGGCAGTTGGACGTTTCAACCGTGCGCAGCGGTCGATGTACAACACAGATGCCTCTCGGATCCATGGTGGCTCAGTGCTTAGGGCCTCAGGGCATCGAACATGCAAGGTGTAGCTTGTTGCGCAAGGATGACGGAGAATGTTGCACTTTGTTTAGTCCCCCCAACAATTTCCGGCGGCCTGAGTAATATGCTCCCTGTGTGCTCCCAGACCCCCCCGTCCTGGTAGAGTAGTACAAAAGTACACTAGTGCAGTAGTAATTCGTAGTAGTAGAGTAGTATAAGGCTGCGACGAAGGGTTTCGGTTGGTTTCGTCGGGCTCTGCCCTCCTGGACACTTCTGATAGCTTCGAACATGTTAACATTCCTGTCCTCAGTCCCAAACCCCAAACCTTAGGCGAATACCACCCAGACCCCGCGCCTGAAAGCCTCCAAAATGTGTTCTTGCCCTCAGTCCCCAAACCCAAACATTAGGTAAATACCACAACCCGAACCTCAGAAGCAACAACCATCTAGAACCTTAGCCTGAACCATCCCAAACCCGGGAGAAAGCCTCCGAAATGTTACTGTTCCTGTCCTCAGTCCCAAACCCTAAACCTTGGGTGAAAACCCACCTGCCAGTAGAGCCTGAGCCTGAGCCCTCTTAAATTTTCTGAGAAAGGGCTTCCCCAAATGTTAAGGCTACTGTCATCAGTTCCAAGACCCAAACTTGAGGTAAATGCCACAACCCCCGCTAGACAAATTGGAAAGCCTCTAAAACGTTAAGGTTCTCTTCAGTCCCCAAACCGGGGCCCCAAACCCAAACTTTGGATAGATGCCGTGTGGGGCCCGAGCCTGAGCCCTCCGAAAAGAAAAAATCTGTTCGATTTTTTGCGCATTACACAGGAGCACCCAAAAATTTTGCCAAATCCAGAATGAGTCTGGGAGAAGCAACGTCCAGAAGAGGGTCACCTATTTAAACACAGTGCAACAATAGCCATTGGAGCTTTAGGGCTTGGATAGCAATGCCAGCTTTGGATTGTTGCATTGTGTGGTCGTCAAACCCGAAGGGTGAGTGTTTGCCAACCCACACTTCGACACTTATTCTGGCTTTTGTCGAGCCTTTATACCTACCCAGAACTGAGGAATCCTTGCCCATGTACCTGATGTGCACTATGCTGGCGGCCAGCGTCTTCGGACCGATTGTCCTGTTGCCACTGCTTTTGAGCGCCTATGGCAGGATTACATTCGCGCACCTCAGTCTGCAAGGCAGGAAAAGCCGAAGTTTAATGCGGATAAATTGCAGGCGCAGGTCCGGAAACCCTCCAACAAGACAGGAAAGAACATGGACAGCCAAACCAGAAATTATGCGCATCCGCGGCAGACCATAAGGCGCCTTTACATCGAGTCACTCACGGCTCGTGGTGCTGGGTTCCTGCCTTCCATGATCGGGGAGAAGTGGACAGAGGGCCTAGCCACTTGGCTCGTGATATCGTCGCATTCGAAGTGTGCGAGTTGCAGGGGTGTCAGGGATTTGATGGCTTGGTGGCCTGTTGGATGGTTTTTCCAGCAGGTCCGAGACATACTTCGTCACTTTAACAGTCAATCTGCTTTTGGATTGGCATGGTGCTAGTAAGTATGTAAGTATTTCAGATTGGGAGTGGTTTCAGCTCGCTTCAAAGTGGATCGTAAAACTCACATGTTTGACAGCACTAGACTGAATTGAACAGACACTGACAGACTCAGGTTCTTCTCTGTGCCATCAAGGGCATCTTCTTCAAGAGCATCCCGATCTGAGGGCCTGGAGAGCCCAAATCGCTCGCTGGTAGCTGGAATGTGATGAATGTTCGCCAAGAGTCATGGAAATCTCTGCGAGAGCATTGCTGAATTGCTTGGCACATCCGGCGAGGAACAAAAGGCGGCACGTCTGGGTCTTCGGTGGTGTGTAGGTGTTGACGCTGTGGATCTCAAGAGTCTTGTCGTAGCAGTTTAGTCTACCTCAGACGGTGGCTGCAGTTCGACACCAGCAGAAGTGGCGCTGAACCCCATAAAACCCCAAGTTGCTGCATTTAGGTACTAGTATATGCTAGTATCGAGTAGGTTCGCAACTGGGCTTTGCCGATGTTCCGTGCAAGCTGCCGATCGCTTGCTTGCTGGTGTTCGATATCAGAGCACCAACATAGTAATATTCCTCTAGCACTGGGACTGACTAGGACCTTACTGCTATCTTCTGTTGTTCGCTCCACTTGGCACTGGCAGCCTTCGATGTATCATCTAAACGAAGCGCAGCTGTTTCCCATAGCCTAAACTTAAATCCTCTCAGCCGAGTGTTTGAGCCTGTCAGGCATCGGAGGCTTGCGCTCTCAACTGCGGGGTTTCAGTGGGTTTCAGTGAGGAAGTGGTGCTTCCGAGGCCGGCCAAGACGCAGGAGGTCTCCTCCAGAAAATCCTCGGCAGACAAGGCACGTGGCCCTCCTTGACCCGCGGTGCATCCCAGAACGCCCTGTTGGGCGGTCTGGGAAGTGTCCCGTCCTTGACCCTCCTCAGACTGCATGTCATGTCACGTCGCAATAAGAAGCGTCGTCCTTTGCAGCCAGCTCACCGGCGCACATGTCGTAATATCCAGTAAAGCATGAAGAGTGCTACAGTCACCAGGGTATCAGCTCAAGTTAGCTCTCATTCCACAGACATGTTGCGCTTTGGCCGTTGGCTTTTGCTGATGGATTTACCATCACGCGGGGTTGATGCAGAGTCCGGAGAGCGAAGCACGTCCCTCCTCTAGAACACTCTTTCTCCGTAAAGTCACACCATGGCCAGGATATCGTGCCGGAGGAGGACAGAAATGCCTTGCGGAGAATGTGCCGGTCTCAATGTGTTTTCGAGACGCGCAGGGTTTCCTCGTTTGCACCAGTTTAGCCACAAGTGGGTATTTTCTGAGTTTACAGCGAATCTGCTTTGCTTTATCCTTATCGTGTCACGCGTCGCGATCCGAAAACCAAAAAAGTCGACTTCAACTTGCGAAGCTTCGGAGGTCAGGGTGCTGTCTCGTGTTAGGCGGTTGTCGTTTATCACAAATGTCTCTAACACAGATATTGTTATGATGATGACGATGATGAGGGTGATGGTGTTGGTGATGGTGATGGTGATGATGACGATAACGATGATGATGATGATGCCCGTGGTAATAAAGACAGAAGATGATGGTGCAGGCGAAGGTGCTGGTGGTGGTGCTGGTGGCGGCGGCGGAGGATTATCATCATCTTCTTCATCTGCATCGTCATCGTCATCGTCGTCGTCATCATCATCGTCGTTATAATCATGATCATTTAAATGATCTGGATGATATTGAGGAGGCGGATCAGGAGGAGGATCAAGAGGAGGAGGAAGAAGATGAGGGTGATGGTGTTGGTGGTGGTGGTGATGATGATGATGGTGATGATGCTGAGAGCGAGACTCAGGGATAATCATGCTCTTTACCATGATGAAGACAGGAGGAGCAGAAGCAGATTGAGGATGATTATGGTGATAGTAACGATGTTGATGGCGACGGTAACCAAGAAAGTGGTGTTGTTGACGATGATGCAGCCGGTAACTAAGCAGAAGCATTCGGGAAAGATTCTAACTAAGCCAGCCGCTCGTCAAAGAGTTAGGCATTTCGAGAGTCTCGTCAACTTCGTGGCTTTCAATCGCAAAGAACCTCAGCGTGTCTTCCTGCCGGCAGGCCGCGCCGCACGGGTTTTCCTGCACGAGGGGTCTGAACTAAGTCGGGATATAGGGATATGACATGAGCTTGCTTCAACGTCGTGGTTGTCCGATGCTTATGGCTAGAGATTAGGATTGAATTTGTCAGTGACTTCCTTCCGGCATGGCCTCAATAAGATGCAGCCGGAAGCCTCCAGCCGAGACGCGAGCTTGTAAGCCTGTACGTCTCGAGGCTTCGTCGAATTCAAGAATCAGTTATCGGTGCTGCGATGTGTCTGCCTTTTCTAGATGATTTGTCCTCTGAGCCATCCTGGTAATCGCCGCATGAGCCCAAAATATCCAGGAAGCCTAACACTGCCATCCACGTTTCGAGCCTCGTCTATCGGTTCTGGGGACTCGATGCTTTTCGGTCCAAAGGTGCAAAGACAGTCCTTCGAACCCAAAGCCGACGAACAGCAGGTTGGTAGTTCTAGCATTACAGAAGGAGACCTGAGTTTGAACCTGTCCAGCAACAACCGCCGCTGTGCATCCGCACTTAAACATTACTTAATCAAATCTGTGAACGGCTGGAATGTCGCTTGTCGAGATTGAGCCAGTGGTCTCCACAAATCCTTTGCCGAACCCCTGACTTAGTGGAGCTCGTGGGATTCTCGAAGCATCTCATCAAGAAACCAGGTTCGGGGCATAAGCCATGCGCCTAGATCGTGGGTAAGTAAGAAGCGACCATTGGAGCTGTTTAAGGCCCTGGCACAAACATCACTCTCCGTCAGAGGAGATCCGCCCCCTCCGCCGAGAAAAGCACCTGCGGAGGACAATGGGAAGTCTTGCTTGCGACAGGTTCAGACGAGATTTGGCTTGGTCGTGAAGCTGCACTCGGCACATTCATCGTCTGACGACAGAAGCCGAAGAGGGGCACGGCAAAACTCGAAAACTCGATCCGGCGCTTCGTTTAAATCCTGCGTACTTCACTACACACCTAACCAAGCCAGACCGTTTTGTCAAGCAACTCGCTGAGCCCCAATTGTTCTGCGACTTGTGTTTAGTTCTGAGGGGCTTGGAGGCACCAGGCTTTCGACGACTTCGGTGGACTTCTTGCTTCAGGCGGTTGTGAAAACAGCGTAGAGAATCGTACGTAACCTTGCTTCATACAAGCTACAATCGTGAAGCCCTCATGGTTGACTATGGTAGTGGTTCTCAGCGCCTGAGTTCGTAATGTTTCCTTGCGGTTTAAAGTACGTAGGGCCATAGGGCAGCAAGCCTCGGGCCTCTGGGGCGAGGCAACGGAGGTGAGCGGGAAGGATGTTCTGCAAGCAAATCGAGAGGCCGCCTACCGTCAGAGTCCTGCTGTAGTCTGTGCCCTTCGAGGGCAGGGGGAATTTGAAGGTTCCGACGTTTTAATTGTGGTTTCGGGGCGATTTGGATGGCGCAACCAAACGCATTTCGATCGTCGCACAACTTTCAAGCTGCAGCCTTGCAGCCTCCAACCTTGAAGTGGAACGCGCTTGTGGGAAGGATCGAGGCTTGCTTGGGCCTCATGGAAGCTTTTAATTTGCAAGACTAACAGAATCTGTCAATATTTCTTGGGCCCTGCGGCAGTGACTTGCTTGCAGCGGAGACAGTCTGCTTGGTCGACCTTCACTCTTGGCTCCCCCTGCGTCGAACATCCCTGGCCTGGTTTTAGTTTTGCCAAGATTATCACAATCCAAAACCCCACAGGCCGAGTTCGGGACAGCAAAGCACGGAGCCCAAAATGGAAGATTCCAAAGCACATCCCTGAGCAGCAGCCCGAGCCAATCTATGTAAGTGATGTTATTCACTACGCATAATGGAAAACGCCGTCGTTCAAGAGTATGAGCACATTCGCTGAAGAAGCAAAGGTGCCATCAGTCAACTCAAACCCTGGACTTTAACTAAGAGAGGGAGAAGCAACCGGAATGATCGGACATCCCTATGATTGCGCGCTTTTGGGAGGCTCAGATGGTCCTCCACGGAGTGTTGGAGATGGAAGCTACTGGGTCGTCGACTTACCAGAAGTCCCGCGTGAACCTAGGGATAGTGGAGAGTATACTGGAGTCGGAGTCATCGATGGCACGACGTGCGTGTGTTGCGAGAGCTCAGGCCCAACTCGCTGCTGGGAAGTGTGGCCCGGAGCCTCTCCGACCAGCTCACCGCCGCTTCAGCGCGGCTCCCAGGGTTTAGGCTCCTATCGTTGGGAGATGTTTGGTATTCAGAATTATTTCAAGCTATTGTTTCAGGGTAGTCAACATCACTGGACAGGCCGAGGTTGAAGGAAGAGTAGACACTACAGTAGCTGCAGCATCAACCGTTTCACCATTTCGGGTTCAGGCTTGAGGTTCGCCGTCGGGCACCTAGGCGTCCTGAAGGATTAGCGAGAAGAAGACGACATGTTTTCCTTATGTATGGGGAGCCGATCTCCATGCAAGGGCATCTTTTGCTTCTCTTTTCAATTTTCAGCGATGAACTGCATCCAGCTCCGAACGCAAGTCTGCCTAGGGAACGAGGTTAGGGTGGTGGATTTCTTGTGTGCATGTGGTTGTGCCGAAGCGTTGCCGGCCGTTGGTGCAGAACTGGTCAGGGGTCAGTGCCTGTTCTTGACATGAGTCGGGAGTTGGTGGATGCTAGGAGACTCTCCGAAGGACCGGGGTACAATGCGGGCTCAGGGCCCCGGGGCAAAGCACGAGGTGGAGATTCTCTCCGAGACGTTCGGACTTATGGTGCGATCCTGCATCAAGGCCTGTCGGGCCTCTCAGTTTTGATGGGTCCGGAGGCATTGGGCATTTTTGTCACTATGGGGTGCAGCCCCAGCTTGAAAGCTGCAGCATAGCCAGAACATGGCTGCGGCTCGAAGTCAGTGTCGTGGCTTCCGGTTGCTTGGGAAAGCCAGCAAACGCCGCGAAAACCGGGCCACGCCCGAAAGAAAGCAAGGCTCTTTGACCAACGATGGGTACTCTGCCTCCAGACCCTTCGGATTCGGCGCATAAGTGCCCGACTCAATGATTGCACAGAAGATGTGTTGCATCGAGCACCTGAGCTTGGGAAGTTTGCCCAGCTACATTTATCTATCCAAAGGCTCAAGCTGTAAGTCGCGGTGCAAGCTCAAGAAGTAGGCATGCAATACCGAGAGTCAACGTCTCTCCTGAACCCCAGAGCCCAAACCCTAGGCACACGTCCTAAGCCTCAGTTCAGTTATTAGTAGGAGACATGACAGCCGGATTCCAATTCAATGTAGAATGAGCCGGGCCTCCGACAAAACCCGGTAGTTTGAAGCATCCAGCAGCACCAAAACCCACAACCTGAATCCTCACACTCAAAGCTGCTTGGACATCGAAACATTCCGCAGGTGGTTGACCTACCCTCATGTAGCGACTTCCTCCTTCGCATGGAGGCATGTTTTCGGACATGATTCAGCCTGCCGAAACAGGTTTAAGAACATGATGTGTAATTGTAAAAGAATTACAAATACTAAGCACGAGCCTCACGCACAAAGTGACGAGCAACCTTTAGATACCGATGCACCCGTCGCTTGCTTGCCTTCGCAAAAGCATCGGGATGCAAAGCATTTGCCGACATTGGAGACCACATAATTCGGAGCGACCACCCCCGCCACCGCC
>BGNK01005083.1:7185-42132 GCA_003297005.1 Symbiodinium sp. clade A Y106 | reverse complement strand
GATAACGCTTCCTTTTGTGTCTTGAGCCTTGAGCCAAATAATCGGTTGTAACGTCTTTGTGTGAAACTGCTTCATGATGATCTACATAATAGGGCCTGGGGGCTCGTGATTTCTCAACTATAATTCTAATAAAAAAATTCCCCAAAACAGTATTGGTAATTAGTTCGGCCCCTATAGTAGTCAGGTGGCCACAGATCTGTCGCCTTGTCCTGGTCCCACGACGGAAAACGACACAGGCCTACAGTAAACAGCATTCTGAATCTTGAAGGGGCGGAAGTACATGTATGTGTCTGGGTGTGTGTATGGTTATGTATAAAATTGAAGTATCTGTATGTATGTGTCTGTGTGTGTGGATATGTATATGCATAATCACAATGTCAACAACGGCAGCAAGAACAGCAGTAACTGTACAGTAGATGATCTTTCCAGCTAGGAGCACCACATCGTGGAGGCATTTTCGCCTTGGCCTACCGATAAGGCGCAGCGGCCCAAGGCCCGATGATTGGCGAAGGTCCTGAACATTCCTGAACCATAAACCCCGATGACAGGGATAGCAGGGCACGTAGATGACATGGGATTCGGTCAGGAGACAGTGCCGGATTTCACTGCACACAAACGGCCCTGCACTGCATCAACTGCCGTCCTTCTAATCTGAGCCACGATTTCGTGCTGAAGGTAGAAAGTCGGCGTGTGTTGACTCCAATTCAGGCAGAGAGAGCGTTTATGCCCCGCCATCACGTCACCCAAATGATGACAACTTCCTTTTACATTTTACATCTTTGAAGCTGGCACTAGGGGTTTGGTATTTTCACAACTTCTCTTGTGGCCAGGGAAGGAAAATCTTCAATCCGTGCACAGGCTCACTGCTCTCCCTGCACATTTCAAACCCAGAGACACCGGCGAGACCGACAGGCTAACGACACACACAGACCGACCTATCTTCGAATATAAAGTGACAACCCGGTAACCTGGAAACTCAAACATTCTATAAACCACTACCTCGTCAGTCGGTACCCTCCGTGAGCCTGGAGGAGACTCAAACTTGCTAAAAACACCTCTGAATTCTTAAGCTTCATTTGCAGCAGCCCCCGGTTCTCAGCAAGGGTATGCACACAGCACACGCCGAGCCCGAGTTTGGAAGCTGACCAGCTGCAGATTGGGCTTCTAAACGTCAGCCGATCATCAGTGACATGTGCTTTTGCCACCGGCCAGGCTCATCGGCCTATTGAGCAAGGAAGATGTTGCGGCACAGGTGGAATCTCCCAGGCCGCCTGTCCCTACATGTGTGGAGCGGAATCCCACAGCATCTGTCGATCCTTGGCGTCCTTGCAAAAGAGAGAGAAATTGGCGGCAGTGGCTCTCCGCACCGGTGATGTGCACCTGCTGGCTTGCATGCTGGAACACGATTCGGCAATCCTTCCCTTCCCATTTGACCGTTCCCTTCTCGTAGTCGACATCCGTAGTCCCATTCTGCCCAAGTGCGCTGACAATCTTGGACCTGAACTCCTCCATGTCTCCGCGAAAAGTAAGGGTCCGTGTCACAAGTGTCTGCACAGACTGACGTGGAGGGCGGCCATAGTCAAGGCTGCCAGCCGTTGTGCGGATCTTGATTTTCTTTGAGGTTTCGTTGCCCTTGCACGATGGTGCCACCCAATCTGTCAATGGCGTGCCGCTTGCCTGCCGAATAGAGGTCATCTTCACAAGCTTCGCATAGTCTTCCAAGCCCAGATCCCGATTCACAACTCCTTTCGAGGGCCACTGCTGCTCCATCTTCCAATCCGGCGTGAACTTGTGGATGAACACAGGCTTGAGAGGCCGCTGCTGCGGCCCTAGCATCGGACAGTCATCAACCCCATCGTTCAGAGCCATCCGAATGACAGGCCTTTGTCTATCACGGTGGACCCCATTGCCATAGTTCACGTCGCTGACAAAGATGCTTCTCCATGCGTTGAAAGGGGAAAAGGTCTGAGCTCGTCGGAGTAGTTCTCCGATGTTCTGGTCTCTCGACTCACTGGCCTTGCTGATCATGTGGTCTACTATGTGATTCGCCTTCTGTGAATCGACAATGATGCCCTGCGCGCTCTTGCCACTCAAGACTTGCCACACCAGGCGCACCGCTGTCTGCTCCACGCCCAGCTGCTTGCTGAGACCCGATGCATCCAGCACGATAACCTGCAGCGGCTCTTTTGGGAAGAGGTCGGCCATGATACGCCCCAGGAACAGGAGAAAGGCACTGTCTGCACCAACAATGTCCTTGTAATCGATCTTATCGTCTGTAGTGCCTCGAATCTCAATGTCTTGGAAGAAAGTAAATTGGTTTGTCAACCTTTCTCCAAGAGTAAGCGGAACTCCCAGCATGTACATCTTGGCGATGTGACCATAGAGAACCTCCACCGAGCCGACGGCGAGCCTCTTGCTACAATTTTGGCCGCACCACCAGTCGCCAAAGTTCTTTAGCACCAGGTGGGTGGCATCTTGAGGGTCGGTCGTCTCCCTTGCCTCCAAGTACTTTGCCGTCTCTGCCAACGACTCTACCACTTCACCGTCAAGAACTACTTGCCTTCGGACTTTCAGGTTGGCCAGCAAGGCACCAGCACCTTCTGTTGCGGCTGCCATCATGGCGGGCGCTTCTGATGTCATTTGCAGGTGAAACACTTCGTCAATGTTCGTCGTTGGTCCCTGCTGCGAGCTTGAGCCTGTCTGCATGTATACGTCGAGAGCAGCTCTGCGCTGACAGCAGGTGCACAAGGCTGAAACTGTCCAAGCTCCAATGATCTTCCGTATGTGGCAAGCTCTACCCTGAAACCTCACCAAGCCAAAAGGTGGGTGCAAAGGCGTAGGGAACCCTAAGCACAAAATGCTGAGACTCACGTTCTACGTGCTCGGGACCTCTGTGAAGCGCGTGGTGTGAGCGAGTGTCCAAAGTCCATCTTTGATGGAGTACCTGCAATCAGGTTGAGTTCTCTGGTTCCTTCCTCGGTAACGGCTCCGTCTCGTCTGTGTGTTTCACGCGACACACACACACAGAAAGCTCAATTCGCGTCTCCCTCCGTGTTCTTTGGCCATTGCTCTTCGGCTCTGTGTTGACAATGTTGCTGCTCCAACCGTCTGAAGTGCATGATACAAAAACTGGGCATTTGTCTCAACATGCTCGCCAGTACATCCCTGCAACGCGTCTAAGGCGCGACTCGCTTAGAACTATTGGGACTTGTCCAAGTAGCACTGAGGCTCTGCCGCTAAAGGGATACAGTAAGGCGGACGCATGGTTGTGGGACATCTTGACCTTACCCGTTGCCAACTTATCGATGTAGTACTGCTACTTTCCATGATTACCGCAAATAGCATGCTAAAGCTCTTAGGCTTGAAATCTGTAAGGGGTGTAGGCAGGCGCCTACATGTTCAAGCTTGCATGCATACGTAAGCATGCATCGTCAAATGATCGTGCGCTTCCTGTCTGTCTGTCTGCTTGGGTAGGTGGGTAGGAGGTACGTTTGTGTGTGTACGGATGTGAAATGTCATGCTTGAAGCATACATCATCAGAGCTAAGAGTAAGATAGCAAAACCCTGAAGCGTGACACATACTTCCTCGGCTTCCCCTGACCACCCCTGACCCGAAAACCCTGAAGCCCACAACTTCACATGGAACCCATTAGCCCAGAAGTCCCTGGAGCCCCACACAAGTAGCACAACATGGCATCATGTAACATAATACCGAACAGGTAATGCACTATACCACAAGTAACACAACATGGTATAATGTAACATAATGTAATGTACTATATATAACGTGATAGATAGTAAAATATCATACTATAACCCCTACAAGCTCGAGCTCTGCCTTCCTGACCATGGCTCTGTTGCTTCGATAAGGCCGTCGCGGACGCCCGGCACGGCGGGGTGGACCGCCCAAGCCTTGAAAGTCGAGTTTCAAGGTTTCGTCTCTCACTCTCGCAGAAGACGAAATTTCCTCTCTGCTAGACCTCATATTTGGCGGGCGAAATGACGACAATGAATCTCCATGCGAACATCAGGTGAGTGAGCCAAAGGTGTCATCCTGAAGCGATTTGCACCTCCTGCGTGCCAAAATATCAAAGCAGTCTTCATTTTGGGGGCCTCTCCTTTGCACCTTTCCTTCCCGGCGTTCTGCACTCCACTCGCCAGTTTCCCTAGACTCAGCCATAAAACCCATGGCATTCATGGCATGCTAGTGCATCTTCTAAACCTGTTGTTCGACGACTACACCAGGTCTCATGCTACCCCTTTAGAAGTGGGCGCGCATGCAATTCCGAAATGAACATTTGAGTGGATTTGTCCAAGACCGGGCTATGCACAGAGCAAGCCTCGCAAACATGCCAAAGTAAGCATCGAAACTATGCTAAACGCTCTGAGCTCCAAACCCGGCAACCATGTGCCGCCTTCGGGTTTGGGAACCCGAAGGCGGCACATTCTGTCCCGAGGCCCCGAAACATCTCAGAACAAATCCGTGGCTACAGCCCTCCTGCATGTCGTCCAAAGCATCCTTCAAACTCTGGTCTAGTTCTGCTTGAACCTATTTGCTGAGTTCCTTGGCCCCAAACACCTAGCCGTTATCCCCCCAACTGAGTTTCAAAGTTGCCGAACGTCACGCCCTAATGTTGCCTACTTAACCAAGTTAACTACACAGCCCTGACACACCGCTGTCTGGGCTCCCAACCATGGAGCGCACCAAAGTGCTCGTTGCCTCATCTAACTTCCCACTCCACCGCCCCCCCCCAACCACAACCACAACCTTCCATGCGTCTTGGGTCATGGCGTGGATGGTTTTAAACCATAAACAGGATCTTAGGACCAGGATTGGGTTACGCGCTCTAACCCGGAAGTGCCGACACAGGGTTTGCCCGCAGCAGCTGAGAAACCGTGATACTTGTATCCTGACAATTTTGGCATTTTGGTTCCTTGGGTGTCGCTGCTGATGGCCTAGCCATGCATGATGGTGACTTAGTAACTAAGATTATAGTTAAGGTAACCATACTTGTAATTACATATAACCCTACTTCGAGCACTTATAACCTGTCTTCCTGTCTCCGGGGTGTCAACTTTAAACGGTGAAGGGTTTCGACTTAAGGCCTCGGCAAACACTGGACAGATCTCACCATCACCAAGAGCATAATGGTCTAGGTTTTAGGGTTTTTTTGGTTTAGGGTTTAGGGGCATATCCAATACTACAAGAAGTCGGAAGCGTCGAGCTGCACAGCTCAGGCATCCGCCCAGAAAGTCTGACACTGAACTCTCTTGAGATCAAGCCCCGAAGAAGGAGGTCAATTTCGATGCGCAGAGAGAAAGATGAAACCCAGCTGAAGCAGGAAGTCCACAAAAGCCAGAATAGAAATAACAAGCTCAATCCAGAAGTTGGCTCTTGCCTGCACTTTGTACTTACCTTGACACGTACATTTGATATGTACCTTCGTCTCCATGCAGCGGGGTTCGGAAACCTAGAGCCTACAGCGATGGAAATCGAACAAAAAGACTGAATTCGGTCTTCGAGCTTTTCGGGGCACGGTGAAGCCCTGGGGGATAAGAAAGCCTTGGACCTAGGACTAGAGCGGATGGGAAGTTGGGTCTAGGATGGACACCGCAGGTTGAAGGCATCACCTCAGTCCCGCTGCGGTCCTTACGTAATCAGGGGAGAACCGACACGGATGATCAGGCGAGCAGCGTTCATTCGCACGAAGTTCCTCGCGAGGAAGCTCAGCGATACGACAAGATGGCTTAAAACGTGTGTTGCTACCTGGTACTAAGCATACTACTAGCTCCTAGTATTCGTGATAGCTACTAGCCACTAGACCTTGTGCAGATGCGAGAGCTGGTGCTGCCACTCCGGCCTTTGCTGATGTTGCTGCTGCTGCTACTACACTGACGGCTACTGCTACGGCCAAAACTACTGCCAGCCTACAACGACTGCGATAAATAGGACAAGAAGAAGAGAAAAAGGCTTCTTGCCCTTCGCTGCCCCCAAGAGTTGGTCAATCTCTTTTCGAGGTCTTCATCAGAGTATCCGGACGGAAGTGCTGGAAACACCGGCAGACGTGGTGTTTTCGTCATATGACATTGACGTAGGCAACTTCAAGCTGCAAGAACAACTGTGCACCGCCTACACAACACTCTCAACACTAGCCTGATCTCACCTTTTCTGCCCAGGCTCGTGTTAACGCTACGTCCGAGGCAGGAAGCGCCGCGCCAGTCCGCCTATCGGAAGGTAGCACTTCCGGGGTTTGGGGTTTTGGTTTGACCCCTCAGCAGCAATGTACCAGACGGTGACACAGGTGTCAACAGACAGCATCAGACAGCCCTGTTGGATATATGGCTTTGCGCTTGAGCATCCTCCCAAGGAAACATTCGTAGCACGGGCCTCATCATCCTAAATCGTTGACGAGGTTCTTCACAGGGCACTGTATCCGGGGTTCTTATATATATAAATATATTCATTCATTCATTCCATTTCCTCCAATTTCTTTCCATTTCATTCCATTGGATTCCAGTTCATTATTCCATTTCATTCCATTTCATTCCATTTCGTTCCAATCATTCCATTTCATTCCATTTCGTTCCAATTCATTCCGTTTCATTCAATTTCATTCCATCCATTCCGCTCAGTCCTATCATTCATTTCATTCATTTCATTCATCTCAATCATATCATTCATTTCATTCATTTCATTCGTTTCATTCATTCCATTCCACTCCACTCCATTCCGTTCATTCTTTCCTTCATTCATTCATTGATTCATTATTTTATTGTCTCATGTACTTATATGTGTTTATTCATCTGTTCTATGTATTTGTCTATATTTGTATTTATATTAGTGTAGTCATTTATGTACTGATTTTAATACTTATCAGATGTCTTGGCTGGATGGTTTGGGGGCGGGCTCCGGATTTGCAAGCTGTGATCAAAGGTTGGGAGAACTGGGGAGCACGATATTGCGAAAAAACAGCTATGAAAAGGATCAAAAAGAATCAAATGTCTACGTTTGACCCAAGTTACTTTTACAATCTCTTGTAAGGCCGCGCTATTGCTCGCTTGTGATTCGTCTGATCTCGCAAGCATCATGTGATGGTGGAGGGCCCGAGGCGGTGGACGTAAGCGCCGCCGAGCTCTCTCTTGTGGGACCCGGAAATCTGAGTCACCAGAACTATTCGTGTAAAACACAACATTTACCCAACCACTTAGCTGTTCAAAAAGCTGTCTTGCTCCCTCGCTCCAGTCTGATGCATGAAAAACCGAACATCTCTCGCACGCTGCCTGCCTGTCTCCTAAATTGCCTGAAAGCCTCAGAAAGCCGCCAAAAGCCAAGACACTGTCAGGCCAACATCCTCCGAACTCCAGAGGGACATGGACGTCTTCTGTCGCAATGACGGCAGCGGCAGGAAGCACGGATAGTGTAAGCCTGACGGCACATCAGTTGCGAAGCTGGCAGTGCCTTGGCAGTAAGCCAGTCCCAACGCCAGTAAAACTTTCTGAACTTCTGAACATGTCGTTCCGCAGAGGCGCGCAGTACACCATCCCCCGAGCGTGGCATTCCGAATCTGTGATTGATGAGACGTCACAACACTTGTACGCGTCCCTGCCCCCAGGTCCTGACGGTCAAGCCACAAGCCTAAACCCTAAACCCTAACTAAACCCCTAAATTTCCCTTATCCCTTGGGCATCCAGGCCTATTGCGACTAAACCCCTAAACCCTAAACTCAAAACCCTACCCCCCCCCCCACTGAAAGCTGCGACATTGTAGGCGGAAGACCCATAGCGCCATCTGCCAGCGCAGTGGCGAAATCAGGCTCCTCATCCCAGAGCTGCTCGACAGAGGGGTCTTCGTTGGCTCATGTAGGGGTTTAGGGGTTGGGGGTTATAGGGCTCCTTTAAAGGGGTCTATAAGGGTTACTATAAGGGCTATTATCAGGATTTAGTGAAAGGGCCTCACAATTAGAACAAGGTTTTGGGCTCCTTTATAGCATGATTATAATAAGGAACCCGAAGGAATAACATTGGTAATGACTTAGGCTTCTATAGTCCGGAAGTCTGTTTCGGTCTTACTTTTCCTGTTTAGGGAGTTAAATCCGAGAGATCGAGAGATGTCCTTCATGAAAACAAATGCCGTCGGAAACAAGGAGTGCCTTCGTCCACTGCTGCCTATCTCACCATAACTTAACTTTTCACATCCACCCTGGCTTGGCACTGCCTGTAGTGCTTATGGAAGGCAAAGCTGGAGTAGGCTATGCTGCTGGCATGAACTGCTTTGTGTCTAGTCGCGTGCTCGTCGTGCCTTGTCACGGGGGCGCTCAGGCTTCGGCGCGCACAACCACTTAACCTCAACAGGGGCCTCCCCACTCCGAACGGTTAGATCGCACGACCAAAAAACGAATCTCATGGGCAGATTGTCTGGAGCTAGAAAATGCATGTAGGACTTGTCGTACAACTCTTGTCGCAGAACGGGATCTTTCTCTCAATCCTGTGTCTGTGACAAGTCCCTAGATTTCTTTGTGTCGCTGTCGTTTCTGCCAGCCCTTCTGTTAGGACAATGAAGTTAAGCACGGCGGCGTATGCAGAATCCGGCAGAACCAGCCGGGTCTGATTGAACCCTGCCTCGTCCTTGGCATCCGGGTGTGTGGTCTGGCTTGTTCATGTAAAGCTACACATGCAAGTACTCGCGGCGCATGCATGCATGCATGCATGCATGCATGCATGCATGCATGCATCTGCCACCCTGAATATGCGGCAGTGTCTACCCCCCAATCTCCACATACGAGCATGTAGGAAAAGAACCTGACTAGTGACTGACCCTAAAACTACTAGACAACTCTAGACAGCCTATGATGGCTAGGGAAAATTGCAGATCCATCCCCACCTTACTCAGAAAATGTTATCGAATTTGACGGTTGTTAAACAAACGGACAACCCGGTTGTAAAACAAACGGACAACCAGGCAGTGGTGGCGTGCAGTAATACAGCATGTTCTTCATGTTGTTACTATTTTGGTGAGAACCCTGAACCCTTTTCAGCATGGGCTTGGATTGTGTGCCAGCAAACACCCCTCAAACCTCACACCTCGGGCACACAAACCCGAACTTCAGGCAGCGAGGCTAAAGCCACCCGCAGCGCAACCACCCAGCGCCACGGGGGTAGTGAAGCCGAATGACCTGGCTTTCCCGTGGCTCCAAGTGCCTACAGGACTGTCATCTCGCATAATCAAGGGGTCAGAAGCAGGTCAAAACTTACCATTTCGTAGGGCTTGTGGTTGCAATTTGGGATTCACCGGTGAGGAGACATTCCTTGAAGCTGTTTCAGTGTGATGCAAGAATCGATCTTTTGCCCTCTGGTAGGAGAGAGCGATGAGCGATCCTTCATTAGGAACCTGATAGAGAAACCTTGGGCCTTTATTAGGGTTCCTTATATGAATCCTAATATATTGCGTTTTATAGGGCCGGGGTTTCTTAATCAGGTTCCTACATTAGGAGAGAATGGCAATCTACATTATGAAGCCGCACAGCTGGAAGCAATAGAGCCGCAATAGAGCCCCAAAGCCAGAAGACCCCAGAACCCACCAACAGCAAAAACACGAAACCCTCAAGCATGATTTATAGTCATCGTGGTGGTAATAATACGGAATACTTCGACTACAAACAAGGACACTCGGCAATGTTAGAATATGACAAAGGATAGTCGGATAGCCGCGACAATTTAGATTTCGACAAAACGTCACAACGATAGCGACCAAGGGAGTGTGTACTTAATGATGCTAGCTACCAACAGCAATGACAGCAGTATGTCCGAAGCCGAGGTCCCTGCTATTTCCAAGCAGATCCAGGATTGATGGTCGGGGGCGGTTGCCGACGTACTCCACAGCTCCAGCCCGAGTCTCCTCGGCTTCCGGCTTGGGACTTTGGGGAGGGATCTACGCATCATCTCCCCCTAGAGGCCCTACATGTCCCTACATAATTACTTGGACTATAGTTAACATTTAACATATATCATATGCCCCACAACCCTCCTCTGATTGTAAACGCCCATGGGGCTGTGGGATTTTCAGGTCGGCCAGGGCTTTGGGGATGTATTTAGGCTTCAGGGCAGGAGGGTCTAGGGTGAAAGGTCTCTGCTTTGAGAAGACAGTAAATACACACATTCAGTTGCTGTTAAGCTAAGAAGCCTCAAGCTAGTGAATGGCAAGGAATTTGGATTTGATCAGAGAGTTGGCGTAGTTAGCTGTTCCTCCAGCATTCTGATGTCTAACCGAGTAAGATCAATGACACCGATCTGAACCACCGTTCGTTGAACCCCTTGCCGTGCCCTATGAAGACCCTATGCATTTCGCTTTTGTCTAGCTCTAACATGATAGCAACAAGCAGCATCATCGCAAGCGAAAGGAACCTCATCAGCGGCTACAAGTACGGCAGCACCCTGGAGACGTTTTCCTTGCTCACCGCTTCCGACATGATTCGAGTCTGAAGCCTCGTCACATTAGTTCGATCGGTGCTCTTTCAGGTCAAGAAGGCGCGGTTCATGAAGCTCGGTAGGTATTGTTTCCCACACTCTTGCAGCACTGCATCTCAGAAGGGATGGGTCGCCACAGTTCTTGCATCGCAACGATGGGTGCTTAGAAGCAAACTCGAAATTCTGTAAACACGACATCATTCTGGAAATCCGTGCCCGACCTGAATGATGGCTGCTAAGTTTACGGCAGGTAAAGCCTCAACTTTCGGGGTTCCGGCCCGGCTTAAGGCAGCTAATGGGATCCGGCCACGTTCGCGCATCGAAGCCAACCTCAAAGGTTGACACGCGAGGGGAACAGAAAAGTACCGCCAGCACTTCGGGCCTACGTGTTTTGAAGTATGATGTCCTACCTTGACGTTTCCAAGAGGTTTGAGAATCGCCTGGACATCAACAATGGTGGTAGCCGCAACACCTCGAATTGCATTGACATCCACAGAAGACTTCGCTTCTATGCTTGAGGAGTTACGGGCTGTGAAGGCATCATTGCAGTCGGGTGCCAGGTGTTGACATCTATTCACGACGGCAGGTCTTCGTAATCTGCTGCAGGGTACAGTTCCCCAAATGAGCGTTTAAACCTAACAATAATTGGGTTTGGAACGGCTTCGTTGAATGCGCAGAGACTCGCAAAGGCATGCTGCCCAAGGGCGAGAGCGCAAGTCGAAGTCAACTATCAAAACCCTAAACCCAAACCCCAAAACCTCAAACCCTAAACCCCAAAATATTAAACCCGCTCTCTCTCTCTCAGGCAAATATTAAACCCTAAAACCTTAAACCCTAAACCCCAAAAAAATAAACCCTAAACCCTAAACCGTGGAACCGGGCATTCCAGTTCAGACTGCTGCACGAAGAGCGCACGAGCAGCTGAGCAGGTTTGAAGGCTCTCATGACTGCAGGGTTCGGAAATGACCTGAAGCCACCCGAGAGACTTCTGCATGCTCAAACGAGGTTCAAAATCAATAAAAGTCTTCATGCAATCCTCAAGAAGCCCTATAGAAACAGTTAAAGGCACTTTTGAGGCCCGACAATATTCAAGTACAGTAACTGAGGCCCCTAAACTAAACCCCTACTAAACCGTAAACCCTGCCATAAGCTTAATCAGTGCAAAGCAACTCACGATGTAGTCCAGGGCATCGTTGTTGTAGAACTCCGACCTAGCTGTGAAGCCGATCTCGGCTCGGGGTTTCTAAACCCTAAACCCTAAACCCTGGCTCGGGATTCCTGACACGAAAGCGTTGGCACCATTCAAAGCAGCACAGAGCCGCCTAAGCAACAACTTGCCAAGGCAATATCCCTACTGTAGGGGCCTTAATAATTAGAATAGGGCTTGGGGGTATATTACACTATATTCCCTATATTACATGCTTCTGTGCTTTGTTGGCCCTACATGTCGCTGCGCACCTGCAACTTACTCCGTGCTGGGGTCCTGCTCCTCCACAAGCTTTCACTGCAGGCTTGCATGTCTCTCAGCTGCAAGAGCCACACATCTGTGCGTGACGTATGAACCGAAAGCCCAAGGTCAAAGTTGCTGAAGTCCTCAAGCCCCAAATCCCAGCCAGCCCGATAACCTTGTTCTTCCGGTTTAGTGGAGCCCCGTTGCCCTGTGCCGCGTTCCAGGCCGACCCAGCTCGGGAAAGTCCATGGCAGGGCGTAAACCTTGATCGCTGGTTGTTGGAGTTTCTTGTGTCTGCTGCTTCGTGGTGATATACTGCTGCTGTATCGGAACTTATCGTGTTAATATGTTCTTACTATGATCCGATAGTGTTAGATAGTGTTAGGACGTCGGATTCAAGACTAGCCTTTCACTTGTTGGCGATCCCGACGAGTCGGGATGGTGCCTGGAAACAGCCGGCGTGGGGGGCTTCCCTGTTCGGTGCTTCGGGATATATGGCGCAGCGCTGCTAGGCCCCCCCTCCCCCGCTGTGGTTCCCTGTGGGGTTGGGTTCCCCCCTGCCCCTCCCTGCTGTGGTTGCGGTCCCTTCCATGGCGATTGCTGGTCCGATGCTCAAGAGTCCCGCATGAAAATCATTCAAACACGTGCTCAAGCTTACTTTTAACGAACCCAATCGACACCTGGCTTGGAATGACAACGGTCGATACAGTTTTCACAAGAACATCACGAGCCAAGCACGATTTCAACTAAATAAAGCAATGAACATGCGGTGCCGAAGCCCGAGCAGAGGTACCACCAACAGCCACACTGGGAATAGCACATCAACGTCATTGTGCACAACATCAATCATTCTCATCTGTGTGTCGAAGGGGAGGGGGAGGGGAAGGGGCCCTGTGGTTCCCTGTGTTGTGGGTTATCCTTCCCCATCCCGCCGCTGTGGTTCCCTGCCTTGTGGTTCCATGTGTTGTTGGTTATCCCTCCCGCAACCCCCGTTTGCAACGGCGAGAGGCCTGGCCTGGGGGGGTGGGGCATACCGTGCGGAACGTCGACAGTTACGCGGAGCTTGGGGGGGGGGCCTGCGACGAGGCCACGCGGCACGATATCGAGATATATATATATATATAATTCCCTGGCTCCGCAGTCGTTTTGCCCAGGTTGCTTAGTCTGCGAGATGCATCCTCGCGATGTTTGTTATCCTAGGATCTCCCTCATGCAGGCAGTTAATGCAGGGGCCTTGATAATCAGACTAGGGTTTGGGGGCTCATTATACTATAATTGTCATAAGGAACCCCCAAAATAGTATAGGTACTTATTAAGGCCCCTATAGTACCTTTGCCCGCAGGATCTCCATGCCGTGGCGGCGCCTTCAGCGCCCCACATCTGTGTGTTTAAGAGGGTTTAAGGGTTTAGCGTTTAGGGTTTAGGGTATTTAGGGTTTGGGGTTTAGGGTTTAAGGCTTTTTTGGTTGAGGATTATGCTTTCTTCAGTGCCCCTCTGGGAGGGTCGGGGCCATCCCTGTCCATTCGTGCATCATCAACCCTCCACAGGTGAGCCTAGTGCGTGAACAAGGCCACGAAAGTGGACTTCCCGTCTCGTTCTCAGCTTTCTAAGTGCAAACGATGCCGTTTTCTGGGTTCTTGTGAAGTAAGTTACCATAGTGAGGAAACCATATTACTTGCTTGAGATCCCTACTATGGTAGCTTAAAGTAAACCCCTTAACAAGAACCCAGTTTTGTTCTTGAATGAGATCATGGTGTTTTGGAGTCGTGCCTTGATGCTCCATCCTTTGTGCTTCAACACTGGGGCTGCTGCGACTTGTCGTGCAAAAAAGCGGCCTTAAGAAATAGAATCGGGTTTTGGGGCCCATTATACTATACTTTATAATAAGGAATTCAGGCCCCCAAAAAATCTTCGTGCGTTTTCATTTCGACGCCAACACATCAGCGAAGAGCGGCGGCAACACATCCAAGAACGCCTGAGCTGTCGACACCCCTCCACAGGCAAACGGAAGCCTAAACCCCACTACAGACTCTAAAGCCCGAAAACCATAGCAAAGGTTGCGACCCTGGGAATGGAAAGCCCCAAAATCAAACGGCTAGCGAACAGAAAAAACTCGCAAGAGTCAGATCACGCGACTCAAAACCCATGCTTCCTGCAGCCTCATACACCCTAAACATCACGCCTCTAAACATGATCATTACATAACCCAAACCTCGACCATCCTCCAAGCGCTTGAATACTACCATAAAGAGTTCCACCAAAAGAGGGTATAGCCCAGAAACAACCAGAGCCGGATTGCGGAGACGGGCCTTCGGGCACGAAATGTGAAGGGAGTTCCTTTCAGAGGTCCTATAGGGGTTCCTTTAAGGCGCTCCTACAAGGGGATCTATAAATTTAGGCTACTTAGCTGGGGTTCATCTAAGGATTTTCTTGCACCTTGGACTCGGGGCTTTGGGGTATATCTTTGGGGCTGATGGCGGCTTTGTGTCTAAGCCACGGTGTGACCCTTAAAGGAATTCTTAATAAAGAAACCCTTAGAGGGCCCCTTAAAGGAACCTGAAGTTTTTCTCTCGTGTT
Source organism: Symbiodinium sp. clade A Y106 (assembly GCA_003297005.1). Taxonomy (NCBI): domain Eukaryota; class Dinophyceae; order Suessiales; family Symbiodiniaceae; genus Symbiodinium; species Symbiodinium sp. clade A. The sequence continues at coordinate 27,641 of BGNK01005083.1, read as the reverse complement.
TTGGAGATGTGGAGTCTGTAGGGAGCTCCATGGCTAAGCGACGGGGACGGCGGATTCGGACGTTGCCTCAGGGACAAGTCTAGGGTTTAGGGTGTAGGGTTTAGGTTTCAGGCAGCAGAAGCCGAAGAGACTGTATTTGACCCTCAGTTCGAACCAAGATCACCTGAACTCATACATCGTTTTGAAGCATTGGAAGCTCCGAAGTAATCCCAAAACCACCACCCAGGGAGCCAGACGTGACCTCGCACACAACTACCAGAATGTTCAGTGGTTAGGCAGGTCCCCCCCGAAATGCCGATGCAGCTCCCGCCATGACTATGACAACTAACTCTTCCTTACCTTCCTCTTGCTGTTGGTGTTGCTTCTGAGTCCGTGCAGGAACAACTGCATAGTCTATAGCCGCCATCCGAACGAAAATCTGCCTCGCGCATAAGCCAGAAGGTTCGCGATCGCAGACAAACCTGGCAACACTAGACTGGGCCTTGTTTCCGCGTCTTTTGGGCATTCACAGCTGCAGGCTTCAAGCAATGATTTCTCCAAGCCCTTCGAGTTGAATTCGAAGGCATCGCGAACGAACTTACCAGGTATCTGTCGACGTAGCGAGGATGGCAGCAAGCGCTCCTGGGCTAAAGCCATGGCATCAAAAAACAAGGAACACACAGAGCGTAGGAACAGCAGTAGCAGCAGTAACAGCAGCAGCAGCAACAGCAGCAGCAGCAGTGCCACACCTTGTACATACTGCCTGCAGAACGAAGGGGGCTTGGTGATCAAAGCTTAGGGTGCCCTGCTGACAGCACGCTAAATGAACGTCGTCGAACAGCCTTTTACTTGCTGGCAACTGAGAATGCTTCGCACCCAGCTCAGCAACGGCACACACCCATTCATGAAGTCGGGAAAACTTGGAAACCGGGCCAATTTCGCCTGGAAGAAGTTCTGGGCTTCACGGTGCGGCCTTATGTTGATACTCTATCCAACACTGCCGTCCGGCACCAAGCAACTTCCGACAAGGTCATGTGGAGCCGAGATTAGTTCCGAATTACGGAGGGGTTTGCAAGGTGAAACAAACGAGGATTTGTAAATGAGAGAGGCAGACCTGTCTGTCTCAAGTTCAGACTCAATGAAGAAGCATTGAGGCAAGTGCCGACGACTTTTGGTCGCGTGCTTCTTGCAGACATACAATCCAAGAGCGCCTTGTATATTTTGGCGAAGTGGAAGCCGCTTTATCGGCGGCATTGGTATCACTAAGTAATGAAGTCATTTTGACCTTCTCGAGGTTTTGAAGTCCTTTTTGTGATTTCTTGCCATCGACAGCATTGCTGTCGCTCATATCGATACGGCTACGGCGTGCTACGGACAACAAACATAGGATCAGGACTCCTACCTAGGCGAACGTGCGATGTAAGACAGACCAAGATTTGCTCCTACACTTTCATCTGCATTGTTAGTTTCGACGCGGCTACTACTATTGCTGTGGTAATTGCGAGAAGTCTTAGTGACAAAGTCTGTGCAGTCTTCACCTCGTCGTTCGCCATGGTCATAATCTCGGGTGACTGCTGTGAAACATACCGTGATGAGTAGGATTGCTGTTGATTACATGATCGCTACTACACTGCCGCCCCCACCACACAATCACTTCTCGCTTAGGCTATGAGGTAATCTCAACACAACAGCAACCACAACTGCTAACATTGATCTTGATCATGAGGCAGCATCAACGATGACAGAAAAAACCGTGACAGCAACAACAACAACAACAACAACAAAAACCACCACCAACCATCAACAACACACCAACAGCGACCAACAACAACCAACACCAGCCACGCCACCGCCACCACCACCACCACCATCACCACCAACAGCAAGAACAAATTCGAGAACAAGAACAACAACAACCACGACGACGACGACCGCAACAACAACAACAACAGCAGCAACGGCAACAGCAACAACAACAACAACCACAGCAACAACCAACAACCAACAACCAACCACCAACAACCAACAACCACCACAACCACCAGTTAAACAACCACAACTGACGCGACAACAGCAACCACGACAAAAACAAGAACGACAACGACGACAACGACAACGACAACAACAACAACGAAAACAACAAGAACAAGAACAAGAACAAGAATCACGACAACAATTAACAAAAAACACCCCAACAAACAAGACAACATTAACCACCAACTACATGCTTCCAAAGCTGCCACTGCTATTGCTACTACGACGATACCGACGATGCCTACAACCACGACGATACCAACGACGAGGACGACCTGGTGCTGCGCAGACCCACTATACCTGCTTGACAAGTCGGTGACTCATGGTGATCACCATCTTGGGATTGTTGGATGGCCCTGATCATGATACTATTGGGTGGCGGTGGTGGTGGTGGTGGTGGTGGTGCTGGTGGTGGTGGTGGTGGTGGTGGGGGTGGCGGTGGCGGTGGCGGTGGTGGCGTTGTTGGTGGTGGTTGGGAGGATGCCTATCTTTGCCATGCTGGCGGTTTGAGAATGTTCATGATGACGACTATTTCGGACATGAACCGAATGTTACTGACCACGGAAATTGGAACAGCGGCAGTGCAGTCACGAAGTAGCCTCAGAATTCATTCCAGAAGGTGTGCTCCGACCGTCCTGCTTCGAGTTTTCAGGATGGCATGCGAGAACCACTTCTTGGCACATCAAAGGAACCTAAATGGCACTGCAATCCTTGCATAACTCCCATGCCGCACGTCTGTTTGAAGTTTTTGTTACTATTAAATCATGGTTATTATTATTATAGCTATTTTTATTGGCACTATTTTTTGGTATTTATGAAAATTGTGCTTATCATTATTATTAAATAGTTTTATGCTGCGACTTCGTCTCTAGACTCTGCAAGCTGCAATCCGGGTCAACAGTCGGGGTTGGGATATATGGGAGTTTTTCAAAACTTAGGGTTACCTTATTTTGGGGGTCCTTATACCAAGGATCCTACTACTCAGGGTAAAAATGGGTCCCCTATTGGGTCCCCTATTTTCGGAAACTCCCACGTGGCTGTTCTCAACACGTTCTGCGGGTGTCCAGTGTACTCGAGCTTCAATATCCTCCCTACAGCTCCATGCACAACTACCAACATCTAATAGCATCTCAAAACCTTATGCTCTCAACTATTGAGCCGAATCCGGCTGACTTGCAATCCTTGGACCTGATTTCTTGGCAGACTCACCATGTAAAGGACCTGTACAAAAAAGAAACTTCTCTGCGTACATGGGACCCCCTTTAAAGCGATAAACCTTCCTCGAACAGAAACGAAACATCCTCGTCTGAAGAGGCTCATTTGCACCACAGTCCTGTGCATCATCATCAGAGAGTCCGAAAAGATCGTTCGGCGGGGATAAGTCCTCCTCCACACCTTTCAGGGCATGATGCTGAGCACTTCCCTTTGTCGCGTAGGGCCGTGCATGTAGGCTCAGCTCCGCAACTTCGAGCCTAGGATGCTAGATCTGTTCAGACGATTATCAGTATGTAGGTTCACAGGTAGGTTCACGGGCATAGACGTGCAGGAGCAAGGGCATCGGTGTCTACCTTTCAGTACCGTACAAAGGCAGAGTCACAAGGCAAGATCAAACACATGACACTTGTAAAACTGCAGCTTATAAGCGAAGCGAAACAGCGGACAGGTGCAGAGAGAAGCACCAGTTGAATAGGGCATGTATGCAAGAATACAGCCAGAAACCAATCTACGGCGGGTCTAGAGCAAGCTTGTCAAGATCGTGCAGCCGTCGAAAGCCCATGGGTCAAGAGAAGAGATAAACCACGATAGTTACACGTGTGTCAAACTTTTGCCATGGCTTGAGTATCTTCCTTGCATATTGAAGCAACAGCTTGACTATCAGCCCTATAGTTCAGCAAGTCGGAAGCCGAGAGTCGCACAACAACACACGAACACGCACAAGCCAGCATGCAACAGTTCCAAGTCGAGGAGCGATATTGCTGCATGTACGAACAGGACCGGAACCTATGCATGTGAATCACAGATCTCGTCTTGGATCCGTTCCTAGCTGTGCATCAACATGTTCACCGCATGGTATAGCAATAGGTCGTGATACCATTGTCATACCCACAAAGGGAACATAGTGTTGTTGGACTGCAGCATCGCCAGAATTCGGATGCATGGGTTGGGGCACAGTCTACTTCGTTCACAAGTTTGCCTGGACCAGGACGTATTTCGAAAGGGAAGCACTTGGTAGCCAAAGCGGAGATTCAAACAGAGTAGCGGCGAACCGTAGAAAGACACCGACTGACACCAACGCCAAGAGCTAAGCCTGTGCGTAGAAGCAGATTGCGATGCGGCTGCACTTTCTGCCAGTCTTTCTCGTCAGTACTGGATCTTGGCTCTAGCAGGCTCTGAGAACCGTGACTCCAGCGATGATGATGATGATGATGATGATGCCGATGGTGGTGCTGATGGTGATGATCACCGTTGACATCATGATCTCATAGCCAGACATGACCACCCGTGGATCACCATCATCGTGATCGTCGGGGTTCATCACAAAGGATGTCATAATCATCGCGACCAGTCTCATCATCATCCCCACCATCACCACCACCTGAATCACCAACAATGTAATCTTAGCGATGCTTCTTGCACATGCCAATGCTTCCTACAGATACGCAACAACCACATGTTCTTTTGATTGCTGTAACAACGAGCCTTCCAGGGGTGTTCCGGGAGTTCGCCGTCTCCTTCGTCGCCGTTTTGGCCCTCGAAAATCTGCCATGTGCAAGAAGAGATACACGGGCTCCTCAAAGCGCAAAGGATTCAGGGCTGCGAAACTTGCTCCCTGAGCGGGCTTCAACCTTACTTACAGTCCTGTACTGACACATTAACAACAAACATGGGATCAAGAATCCAGAACCCCGACACGGCGTCTGACGCTAGTAACCAGATGCTCGAAAACCGCACCTTTACAAATATCGAAATCCAAGCTCATGACAGCAAGGCGGCAACAGGCGAAACTGATTAAACATGCTCCACTTTGCTAAAGCATAACGCCTAACGCCGACATCCGAAAGCTCAGATCCGCAGTGCTCCTCCAGCGACTTGCGTGGAAATGGCGAACTTATCGTCACAACCCGTGCCATGAGATGCCTCCTCGGAGAGTGCGAAACCCCAATTTACCTACTAAACCTGTATACCCCAGGCCGAAGCTTGCGACTCTCACAGCTACAGTACGACCCGCAGACCGATCCAAAAAGTCTAGCAGGTAATTCTAGAGGATAAGAGAAAACCGGCAGTCTTGAGGCTTGAAACACTTTATAGACCTCAACTTCGAGGTTCAGGGGTAGCTATAAGTGGGGTTATAAGTCCCCTAATATGGGCTATAAGTATAGTATAGTTACCCGACTTATAACCCTACTTGTACTTAAACCCCAATAAGCCACGGAAATAAAAGCTTAAACTTTAACCCGAATCTCCAACGTTACAGGAGATGGGTGGCTTCCCTCTTAAGTCCCCCCTCCTGGCAGGATTTCTGCTGAGAGCGGTGACACCAACACGACCAGATTGTCTTCCCAGCACAGGCGGGATATACTTGTGCCACCTATGATAGATAGCAGTATCAAAGGGGCTCTTCAGCAAGAAATAATGACCTAACTAAGCGCTGTCCAACTCGCATTGCATTCCCTCATGAACCAAGCACTCCCTGGATGGGAGCCTCGGGTCAAATTGTTTCTCTGGGGTGTGGGTAGCAGGGATGAAAGCTTGGGAGTTAGCATAGCATCCCGAAATCCTGCGATTTCAAGAAAGTCCGAGTTGAACTCAACTCCTTTCCCGCTCTCAAGATTGAAGAGACTGCAAGCAGCACGGGCCGAAAGAACGTCGAAGCAAGCTGTGGGGTGCGGTGATTACAATAAAGGGACCCCTGTTCCGAACAACCCCTAAATCAGGCAAGGATTCCTCGACTCCCCGGGCACACGTAGCATCATTGGTGGCAGCTTCTGCTGCTCGACGAAATCCTGCAGAAGGGTTTAAGGCTTCGGGTTACGGGTTACAAGGGCTGAACTCTGCATGCTGAACCTGAGGATGAACCGAAGGCTGCGTCTGCTGGCAACTACAGCAGCTAAGGTATGCAACTCATGGTGCGTAAGCTGAAAGGCTGTGCTTCTCTCGCATCGAAAGTGTTGGCACTGATGGCTGCTAACATATTCCTGACCGCCATAGCAAAAGCTTCGACAGCCTTGGCATTGCATGGTCAAGCTTTGCTCCGATATACACCTATCTAGGTACTCCTATGCATGCTCGTCTGGTATCGAGCAAGAACATCTGCAATACTTCCTGCGGTCGTGTTGGCATCTACCTACATATCACCAACGCCTGGAGTTGTGAGTGACTGACTTCGCAATGTACTACACGGTTACAGGGTGACCTATCAGGCTTCTGGCTTCGACCGAAGAGCTCGCAGGAAGTAGGCCTGAGCCACTGCATTGTATGTGTATATATATATACAGACATATATGTCTTTATATATTTATATATTTGTTTATTTGTTTATATATTGTTTTCTTTATAGATATGTATATATGCATATATATATATAGAGAGAGAGGTCTGTATATATATATATATGTACATACATATGTGCCCACACTGTTGTTTGAATCGGATCTACAGGGTGAGGCTTCTTGCCCAGACATGGCATCAGGGGTTTGGGGTGCACCTAGTCAAGGTGCAGTTTTGTGGCAAGCGCGTGGTTCTGGTTTAGGGTTTGGGGTTTCGGGAACAGCTACTTTTAGGTATCTTTGGCCACCAATACCAGAAGTATAATACAGCTTCCTGCAGCATGAAGCATACTTACTCGGTGTGGGGCACTGCGAATCTTGACCCAAGCCTACCAGCAACCCAAGTATCCGATCTTCGCGAATTCCTCCTCGCCCAACGGCAACATGTCCAGTCTGTAGTGATGCCAGCATCCAAAAGGATTTAAACATCGCTTGATGAGATGCAGAGGTATTCAGCGAACAGAGTATACCAAGTATACCACTTCTTACCCATGAACCAGCTAAAGCCAGCTGGTTCAACGACCAGAGAATTTCTTCAAGAACCTAGAGCTACACCCCCTCGTATCCCCGAGCTGTGACGCTGAACCGCAAACTCTTGAAACTCCTAAAGTTGGAACTCCTTTGGTCCATCCACTGAATCTTGTCTTATGAAGACCCACCACTATATTCTAGCTCTCCTGCCCATTAGCTAAGCCTTTGAGCCACTGAATCCACGAGGAACAGTGTCAACTCTAGGCTGACAGTAGACCCTTCCGCTGGTTCCTGGGTGTCCACCTTCTGCGCAGCACTGGCCGCATAGTTTCGGAGCCATGGGTCCATAGAGTGCCAGTCCTGGAGCATCGCTGAGAGTTCGCTGCTTTTTGCATACAGGCACACCCATGGGATCCCATGGGCCCATCTCGCTCGAAGAGTAGTAAATACAGAACAACCCACATCGTTTTGTGACACTGGACTCTGCTGATTGCAGGCTTGAGCACAAACGCCCGACAAGAGCTAGCCACTGGCCTGCTTTACAGTACTACGCCTGCATGTGGCCCCAAGCATAGAAGACATGCCGAAACAGCGTGCTAGAGCGCACAGTTGTTGGAGGAGTTTTCAATGATTTCATTACGTGCCCCTTCCAAACCCTACATGCTGCATGAAGCTTAAACCTAAATGCCTCAACTAAACTTCTTGCAACTCCACTGTCGCCCAGGTCCAGGGGGCGAGCGAAGCGCTTCAGTGCGGGCATGCCTTGTCCGGTACAGACTTCTTTCTTATTGGGCCGCGGACTGGAGGTCGGGTTTAGGACCAGTGGTTTAAGCGTGTGGGGTTAGCCGGGACCGCGGAGCCAGACCCCGTTCGAGAAGCTTGAGAGCTTTGGAACTGACAGAAGACTGTGGCGTGTCAGTAAATGCGTGGAGGGGAGGGACAGAGAGCCGCAGAGACAGAGATAGAGAGACAAGGAGAGAAAGAGGGAGGGAGGAAAGGAGGGAGAGCAAGCTTCGACAGAGGTTAAGCAACAAGATATAGATTCCCATCCTTCAGCCTCTCACATGCTACCCGGTGAAGGTACCCCTTAGAGGCCGCAAGTGTACTATCGTCCTGCCTGAATTACAGACGAGAGGCCAGAGTCGAGGCATGAAGACTGATGCACTCTACTTGAAGGTTCATGGGTAGTTATAAGTAGGGTTATAAGTAGGGCAACTATACTTCCAACCCATTTTGGGGGACTTATAACCCCACTTATAACTACCCATGAACCTCCAAGTAAGTAGATTAAAGAAGAGAGAGAGAGAGAGATGGAGCTTTCGGGTCCGAGCTGCCCATCCTGATGTCGTCCTCGTGCTGCGACCGCACGAATCGCAAGTGTGCCTCCTCGATGTCCACCAACTCCGTGCTTGCATTCAGAAGCATAGTCATCTCCGCGAGCTCCTCATAGCTCTCCACGCCGTTCTCACTGCTGGTTGCAGAAGAAGTGCTTGAGGACGGAGGTCCTATGAGAGACTTCAGCAAGCGATCGGCACTTGTGCCACTCGGTGTTGCCTCGAGGGGCACTATCGAGTCCGGGTCCTCTTTCATTGAAAGCGAATGATGCGACTCTTCACCATAAAGTCCCGGTAGAGAAACATGGAAAACATCCACTTTCACGATCCTGCCAGAGGGTGCCTTCAGCGGCACTCTGAGGCAATGGGGTGTAGCCTCACCACCGTCGTAGCAGGCTTCACCTGTTGAGAGATCTGCCGACGCCACGAACTTGTGGAACTTCTTGCGCGCATCCGCACCATCTATGAGGTCAGGAAACAAGCGACCGGCAAAGGCTTCGTTGCTTCCTAGCAAGCGTTGGAGGCATGTTGCATTCCCACACATCTGAAAGTTGCTGTCGAGCAGAAGATCTCCGTCACAGATGCCTCTGAGCACCTGTCGAAACCCGAAACTCAGGGCATCGGCATCCTTGGACTTAAAGGCAGCGGAGATTCGAGCTTTTAGTGTCCAGTTTACAAAGTTGGGGATGGCGATGCTCACGCCGAACTGGCAAATCTGCTGCAGCAAGAACCAACGATTCAGTGCTAAAGGTCCATGGGCCATCGCTGTGCTGAACACGAACGCCACGAAATAGCTCACCGAGGCAACCAACATGGTCCAACTAGGAGGGAACAGAAGGCTCAATAGAAGCTGACTGGCGACTCCCATTCCGAAACAGCCCATGTGGTCTTCGGGGTTTGCAAAACCGCTTGAGGCAACTGCTCCAGCGATGATCCCATTTAGAAGGATGCAGAAAAAGTTGAGATGTGCAACTGTTAACTGAAATCTACCAAAGCGGACCACGTTGTAGATTGTGTAGAGGAGAGTCGTCGCGACGACCCAACTTCCAGAAAAAAAGCCAGGATTGCGCCAGCATTCTGCCATAGACACGGGTACGGCCAAGATTAGGACATGCACCATAATTCCTCGACGCAAGCACATCGAATCCAGACCCAGGAACCCGCAATCCTGCAACTAAACGAAGGACGACAAGATACAAAATCACATTGAACCAAGATTCGGCAGAAGGAGAAGAACATCTCTAGCCGTACCTGCCCGAGCTCCTCCTCAATCCTGCTGGCTTGGCATGGGCCTTGCGGGGCTTCTCCAGGCGCCCACAACAATGCCAGGCCGGCCATGAAGTCCCCCCCCTGTGCGTGCCAGTGACATGCCAAAGCGACGACACCGAAGGTCAGGAAAACCTGGGTTTCACTGAGAGCGGAAGCTGCCGACATGACAAGCGGGGCAGCTATACTTCCTGATTCCCTGCGTGAAGCCGAAAACTGACCTGAGGCAGGCGATATTGAAAAGGGTATTCACCTTGGCGACGACACAAGGCCACAAAAACTTTAGCCTGTCACAACTAAGAAACGATTCCCCCGTGCACCCATTGCTTTATGTGAATGAGCCCCACAAGGATGTAGAACAGGTTTTGGGGACAAAGCAATGGCTCACTAGTCATAGCCATGCCGACACGAATACAGCCACATACATGCTTTGGTTTGGACATGTGACATGTACCCAGTGGATTGCACAGCTACTATTTCACACTCTCTCCATGCCGTGGCTCGAATGCATGTCTTGACTGAAGCGTCACGGGCGCACTCCTAGGTACGTAGAACTTGACTAGAAGCTTCAAGACTAGACACATCCATGTCGACGAAGACACACTTGCAAGCCCGCACGCTCGTCCGGCCTCAAGCCTGTGTCTAGTCATTTTTCTGTGTGAAAATGTTCAACGTGAATATGAAACAGATCTTAACGTGTAATATGTACAAGTGATGTATCTAAACGAAACACATACGCATACAAAGACAGCCAAAGACAGAGAAAGAGACAGAGAGAGAGAGAGAGCCAGCCAGCCAGCCAGACAGCCAGACAGCCAGACAGCCAGACAGCCAGACAGCCAGACAGCCAAACAGCCAGCCAGACAGCCAAAAACAGCCAGACAGCCAAAAACAGCCAGACAGCCATACAGCCAGGCAGGCAACCAGGCAGCCAGGCGGGCGGGCAGGCAGGCAGGCAGACAGACAGACAGAGAGAGAGGGGGAGAGTTGGCCCCGGTTTCAAATGCTTCGTACAGCCTGTGCTGATGGCTACGAAGGCCAGTCAGACTAAAAACTGTGCATTTACAAATGCATGTGCGCTCTTGCTGTACGTAAACCGCTGCGCAGGACATTCAGCTCTCGAAGAATCTTAGTAAAGACGCTGCGAAGCCTTGGCCTGGCCTTAATCGAATAGGTTTTGATGCCAAAACATGCCAGTGGAATGGCATCTGTGCCGCCGCACATGCCTGCCCTACCAGCATTCTGCCGACCAGTCGCGGGGCTGCAATTTTTTACGGTCCTCGCTTCATGCTGTCTAAGAAGACTGAGTTGTACAGGTGCCCAGCCCCGAATCTTAGAATTGTGGAACCACCAGCCTCTTACGCCAATCGCACTGAGAGACAACAGTGCTCCAGCCCCAGTTCGAGATTTTAGAAACTTGCTGGACATCTTAAACCAGAGTGGTCACGGCAATTGCCAGTGAACTTGGCACTGTTTACTAGGCTTTAATCTTTAAGCATCGAAACATTCGAAAGATCTCCTGACGAACTCGTGCCGAGAAAGCTTTGCATGGTGAAGGCTCCAACACAACCGACTTCTTAGTTGGTTGGGGTCTTCGTCTTTAGAGTCTTAGAGTTTCACTAGAACCTTGGTAGTTGGTTGAATCAGGGCAAGAGGGTACTCAGCAGAACTTCTACTGATAAGTGACACTGTCACCCAGAACCTTTTATCGCAAACCAGTCTCCAGGACAGCAGCAGCACAGCACGAAAAACGCGACAGGGAACCGTATCATTGTGAGATCGCCGGTGGCTCGGTTCGGTTCCAAACCTGCAGCACCATGCAGCGTCGCTTGGGCTGGATGTTGCGAGTGTCCATGAAATTCTCTACATGGCCTTTGCAGACAATGCGGGACTCTAGGATAAGCTCTTCCTTCAGGAAGAGCTACTGGATTTGAGAAAACTTCATATTTTTCTCCCCAGCTCAACACGAATCGTTGGCAGAATGGGCTCACAACATTGGTTAGAGCAGCACATGGTTTTTCGGGTAGAGAATGAGAGACAGAGAGGGAGAGAGAGAGAGAGAGAGAGCGAGAGAGAGGGAGAGCAAGCTTCGACAAGGGTTAAGCAGCAAGACATAGATTCCCATCCTTCAGCCCCTAAAGTGACCTGGTGAGGGTACCCCTTGCAAGCCGCAAGTCTACTGTAGTCCTGTGCGGATTAAAGACAAATCTTCGGGTGCATCACCCGAAGAGGTAATGGTGAGGAGCTTTAACAATAGATGAAAGGGATTTCTCGACAGGATGCATGCCTCAGAGAAAAAATTAAATCGCGGTCTACATTTCGACTGCCTTCGTCCTTATGCCCTGAAGGCTCTGACGATGGAAGTCATGTTGCTGACCGTGCTGGTGACGATGAAAAGGGCTATGACGAACATGGCGGTGCACAACTATGGTTATAGAGCCGTGGACGAGAGTGTGCCAAGCATGGTGGTGACGACGGTCAAGGCAATGAGTGGTCTGGGGTGTTCAACCTGTGCCGCTCTTGTTGCTCAGGCAAGAGTCTTTTCGTTCAGCGTCTTAAAAGAACTTTGTTGCTGATATGATCGGGGACTGTGGCTACTAAACCCAGGAGTGTTTTGCGGCTTTGGCGCTTATCGATGAGTTGCTTAATCATCAACTGGGTTCGTGGGGAGTGTAAAACTACGTCCAGCTTTGTCTCCGGCTGCAAAGAACAACTTTCAAAAACCAGTGGACTAGTTTGAGGCATCAGCTGAGCATGCCATCACTGACGTTGATGTTCATGAACAAAGAACCCACAGGCCCTCCTTGCGGTATTTTGGCAGCACTTCAAACATTCTAGACTCTAGACCCTGTACCAAGCCCCTGGATGTTGCGCATCGCTGCTTTGCTTTCCAGCCGCCCAGACTGGGCATCTCCACCCATCTCCACCTTCAGCACCTTCGAGTGCTGCTATTGGGCAAGGCGTGGGCTGCACTAAGGCAAGTAATATAGGGGGGCTTAGTCGTTAGAACGGGGTTTTGGGGTATATTATACCATAAATTAAAAAGGACCCCCCCAAAGTAGTATTAGTAATTATTGGAGCCCTTATATTCGGTTATGCATAGTTTCGATTGCAAATCCTGTCCAAGTAGTCCCTTCCTTCCTCCGGTGAGCCCATGGGATGCTGCTGGGAAAACCGTGTATCTGCAGATACTTCCGGCTTCAGGGCTCTCTTGGCGCAAGCTTTGGGAATCAGATTTCGGCTATAGGCCTATGTATGTTAGTATGTATCTATACTATGTCATATACATTAGGTTTAGACTATAGGCATGTCGAGTTCAGGAACTTGGGCGCTTGAGCTCTGAGCTTTGGGTTCCTAGGGATTTGGATTTAAGCATACTTAGATTTCAGAGTTCGCTGGCGATTCATGGTGGACCCCTGATGAAAGATGTGGTGAAGTGAAGTGAGCGTGCTAAGGGGCACGGGCACTCTGACTTAGGCTGAGGATCTCATAGGAGCCCGACCCAGCACATGAAGTCCCCACCAACACTCCCACCAACCGCGAGCAAGAACAGAGCAATGTTTCTGAACGGTTCAGAACGGCCGCCTGGATGGATGCCGCATGTCCGGGCAAGAACCTTGCTTCGGGGACCACAGGTTGCGGGACCGGGAGACGTTCAGAGATTTTACAATGCGATCTGCGGAGTTTTATGGCAACCTGTCCTCTGACAGCCACTGACCCCGTTTACAATACATCTGCATGCCTCTGCAAGCAGCTCAGAGCTTCGGCTGTCTATAGTCTGCAGGCATTCAGGAACCGTGTAAACGCTGGAGTTTGGGAGGAGGGAGGTTTGAGGTTATGGTGCAGGGTTTGGGCTTCAGCTTCTCAGTTTGGCTGGTCTCAAAGCAGGCAATATCTCCTACCCACACGCAAGGGAGTGCAGCTAAGTTGCAGCAGATCCAAGATCTCCTCAGAGAGTCAGTCGGTGCGAAACAACGCTGATCTACCAGAAGAAGCATATGGGGGTTGAAAGGGAAGAGCGTCGCTACGGAGGCACGGCGACTTCTATGCTGACAACCCGCGCCGAGGAAATGCCGTGCGCCCTTAGCCACCCAATTGAATCGCTCTCAGAAGGGTTCTGGCACCTGCAAACAGGCTGAAGTAGGACCACTTGTAGACTCTACTATTACTACGGCTACGTCCCCAAAGTAGATACCCACAATCTTGGTATACTTGGAGCCGAATAACGAGTCCCCCCGGATCGTGTATAAGTTCGAAGATCTGCGAGGCAGACCTTCGACCCTGCCATGCGAGTCAGCCCTGCTACTGACTGCTACTGCAAGAAAGGCAAGAGCAAGGTTTAGGGTTTAGGGATGCGGAGTAGGTCTGGCATGAAGTATGAGGGGTTCGGCTTACGTCACCAGTTCGTCCGAGATAAAGGAAGGTAAACGACGCACACCCGGCGTTGCACGACGAGGTCCTGTACCCTAAACCCTGCTCGTTCTGGGACCTTCTATTTTGTCTCAGGTGCGGATCGTACCGACTCGGGGTAGTCGTATAGAAGTCGTGAAGTTCCTGCAAGAAGAAGCTGAATCCCATCATGCGGGTTAAATACTGGAGAATCGCGTAACTTATGATAGGATGGAAGAGTCGTTCTGCGATATAGGGTAGAACTCTTGGTATCAGCATTCAAGCATATCGAAATGCCGGTAAACCTTGGACGTTTGCATAGCCATATGTACATCTCTCTCTCTCTCTGTCTCGGTCTGTGCCTGCCTGCCTGGCTGTCTGTCTGTCTGCGGTAATGGTACAGTCTTCGTACATCGAACAAGAAGAGGCCGTGCGCAACAAGCATCCTGTCCCAGAAGCTTACGGCCTTCGGGGTTTGTGAGGGAAGGATGCTTCATTAATTTCATTCACTGCCTCTGCCACCGAAGGCGCACTGCTTGGACTGCGGTATCATACATAACGACACCAACTGCTTCGCGGTTCATCTCGTGTTTCATCTATAGCGAACCAAACATCCTTGAAAGCCCGGTTGCCCCATCTTGTCGAAGAGCCTCCTGCCGTTCCCAGTGCACACAATCCAGGAAACGGCCTTAGGATTCAAGATTTAGGAACCCTTACCCTCCTACATCCGGCCTCGCGCAGAGATGGCTCCGTGGCCATCGAAACGTAGCCCTTGCGCCATGGCATCGATTGCTGCCTGCGTTGCGTCAAGCGACTTACACGGAATCATATAGCGCGCAAGCAGAGTAAATAAGTTTGAATGATATGTATTATGTGCTTGGAGAGTTTCAACTATTAAGTTTGGTTTAAGGTCGTCCTACACATTCAGACATGTTTATCCCATGTCTTGCCAAGGACCTGCAACATGCCAGCCGAAGAATCAACTAGTCTAGCCCGACCAGCCCATTGAATGAGGACAGCTTGAACCCGAAGTTGTGGAAACTGCTCCTGTACCAGAGCTCCTACAACCTAAACTCCACAACCAAGTAGGTACGTCTGGCACGGCTACGAAGGCTTTGAAGCTTCAGCACGGTCCCCTTATAACCAGCATTAGAACGCCGTGAGAAGTTCCAGCGTCGGGTCTTGCCCCCACCCCGTCTACCTGCACTGGGCAATCCTGTGGGCGGCGTATGTGGCCTCAGCCCAGGCTGAACCAGGGCAGGACTGGGGTGTAAGGGTGCAGGGTTAAGTTTTCAATTTCAGGGTCGTGGGCTGGGGCTGGGGCGCAAGTACTAAGTACATGTGCTCGATGATGCCTTTTGTGGTGCCATCGTCTCTCCCCTACAGGAAGACGGAATTTTGTACTTTGATCACTTACTCAGAACAACAGCATCAACAAGCGTTCTGGTAAGCACAGAATCTCAAAGGAGCCTCACGCCCATTCGTAGAGTCTCTATGCCGGCAACCCGAGACCCGCCCCACAGCTTCAAAGTCTGCTCCCTGAGCTGTCTCGTTTCTGTTCGGCCAGATTAGGATTAGCTGCTTAGCTTCGCCAAGTCTCATCCAGTATCATATGCACCACTTCGACCAGCAAGCAGCAGCTGGAGGAGCAGGAGCGAAACGAGTCCGCTCACTCGACCCATGGCGGCCGATAAACCCCAGAAATCTGAGACCCTGAACCTTAGCCAAGATCCTCAGTTAAGAGGTTGAAGTTTCGGGGTGGGATCGGGGCCATAGCATCCTTGGAAACAAAAGCATCCCAATGTGCAGGGAGACTGCTCTGCAGGTCCTACGACTTTGAGCCGAGCTCGGGGTTTTCCATGATTGATCCTGGCAGTTATGCAGTTTGGCTAAGGAACGCTCTCGCGATGTTCAGAGGTGCCGTTGTGTTAAGTCGGAGAGGTACTGGTAACAGTAGCAACTTGTAAATGGCAGCAACAACTGCAGCTATCCGCAGTCAGTCGCGTTGTTCAAGCTACAGTGCACATCCTCACTCTTTTGTATAACTACTCCCCTCGTCCGGCCTTGTCTTATGCTGCGTTCTGCACCACACCACATGCTTGCCACATCCACTGGCTACTCGAGCAAAGAGGCGCGCGTTTCAGACAGCAACCTGATGACAAATGGCTGAGATTGGGCTCCCTACCAGCCCTACCCGAGAACTGAGCAAAGTGCTGCTTCGTGGCTTCTGGGCCTAAGAGCGTCAACACCACGTAGGCCCACAGAGCACTTGAAGCTTCGAGAACGAGGGCTTTGCCCAAACCCGAAACTCGACCCAATAGCACGTTGATGAAGACTGGAAGTCTCTGAATCCTTTATTCAATGGGTCATGTCACGCATGTTTCGGCTGGTGGAAACCGCGATTTCAGGATCAGCCCCAATGGGATTTTGGCTTGGCTTTGCAGACAAAGAAAAGAAGAAGCACCAGCTTGTGAAAAGCTAGACAACATCCGGTTTCTTGAGTTACTGCACTAGCCCAAAAACCCCCGAACCCCTTACAACCCTGAACCCGCCTCCCCTTGAAAACCTGCTTTCTAACTTTTATGAACCCTAAATCCCAAACCCCAACCTGCTAGAGGATCACGCCCCATGTCGCTTAAAGTTATTTAAAGGCCTCTCCCGAAGCAGGAGGTCGGCACAAAAATCCACAAGACCATAGCAGTTGAGGATTTATAGGGCATGGCATATGTAGCAGCCATAAGGCTTCAAGAGCCCTAGACCCGAATCAACACCTCAAGCCAGGGAAGGGGTCGGGAGCATCTCAAAGCAAAGGGGGTGGCATATGCCATGGACCAAAACGAACTTCGGACAGCCATAAGTCATGAAACTACAAACTCCCGAATTCCAGGCAGCACCGAAGTAACTGTGCCAAATCTCCCATGTTACTGCCAGGCAAAAAGTTCAAACACATGTTTACCAACTTACACATATGCCATTTCGAGGCCTTCTACAGCGAAACAATCTGCACTGCGGAAACGCTACACCCAAACATACACACACGCACACATATACATATATATAAATATATGTGCATGTGTGTCTGTGTATATACATGTACGTATATACGTAGATGTAGATCAAGATACAGATAAAGGTATATAGGTATACAGATATATAGATCCATAGATATATACATATATAGACCTAGGTCTATATATATATATATGTATGTATGTATGTATACAGATACAGATACAGATATAGATATTAGGCATAGGTATAGCTATAGATATCTCTATATAAAAATAGACCTAACTTCGAAGTGCCCCTAAGAACTCCGGGAATCCCCTCGTCGCTGGCCTCCAGGTCCTCCCATTCCCATGCCCATGGATGTGCGTTTAGGGATTCGGGTTTAGGGATTAGGGTTTAGGGTTTAGGGCTTAGCGTTTAGGGCTCAGGATTAAGAGTTTATTTCGCCGTTCGCAGTGCTAGGATTAGGGGCTTAAGGGTTCAGCGTTTGGGGCTTTAGGGTTTTGGATGATTTTTAGGATCTTAGGGTTTAGGGTTTTGAGGCTTCGGGTTTAGGGTTTACGGCTTTTTTGCATCCCACCTAGCGAAGGTTTAGGGTTTAGGTGGAGCTTATAGGCTTAAGCCCAGGGTTTGGGAAGGGTCTGGGGTTCCGAAACTGTCATAAATCCTCTGAAGCCTCGAAGTAGAGCAATGCCCACTTGAAAGACGAGAGATTAAAGTCTTGGAGGCTGTATGTCGCAAGACATCGGCGCAGTCTGCGTTCCGTGGAGCCTCGAACCTCCATCTTGTGGAGGGCTTCTTCGTTCGGATGTGGGCCCTCTAGGCTTCGGGTTCGCGGTTTAGCGTTTTAGGGCCTACGCTCTCGCGACTCGGACTCCGCCAGACGAGGTCTCTCGGTACAGGGTTTAGGGTTGAGGGCGGTTAGACTTAAATGCCGTTTCAGGGCTGTTGGAAGCTGCGGGAGGCAATGCGCCGGGTTCTGGCTGCAAGTTGCTTGGGGCTTTGGGACTCTTGGTGTGTGACGCTTAAGAATCAAGATGGCTTCAGGTTTCAGGTTTTGTGAGGCCTTCATCTGACATGCCTTCATGCATGTATGTATCTGGTACATATTGTGTACCAAAAACATCAATTTACACACAATACAGATATATAAATGAATATATATATATATATGTGGATGAGTTGCCCCAGGCCCAAAACCCTTCAGGCATCCTTCCCTCCTGCCCTCGGTCCTGCAGCACGCAGTTCAGGTCACGTTTCGCCAACTGCCAAGACCCGGCACTGCAACCTCTGCAACACACATTTACAGGGTGTAAGGTCTAGGGTTTAACTAACTTTGGGCTTTGCGCTCTCGCAACTCGGACGCTGCCAATTTTGAGTTTTAGGGTTTGGGGTTTCCCGAAATTGACGCTTTTTTGCGGAGTTTCGGGGTTTGAGATCAGGCTTTTGGGGTTTGGTGGTTTCTTCTGTACGATTTGGCTACATTACTAAGAGGAAAACACTGCTTGCATTAGCGAGGCGGGCTTCTCGGACGTCCTGAAGCGGAACCACTGTCTAGATCAATCTAGTGCCTCTATGAGGGTCCCTTCTTCGGAAACACTCTCAAGTGTGACGACTTTTGCTGTAGGCAGCTGGGACGATGAAGCCGGTCGAGGCTTCCGAGCGATCAGTTGCACGCAGAAGACAATCCTCACTTCAGCATTTTTGTCTTAAGGCTTAGCTCGGCGCCGGGGCTTATGTCGAAGCCGGCTCAATCGTCTATATCTCAGGATACTGCAAGGCATGTATTCCCAAATATGAAAACGCTTCTGAGACCCTTCAAACCCTTCAAACCCCCTTGACCACAAACCGAACGAACCCCCAGCTAGTTGGGTTTTCCGATTTAACGTGCTTTTGTTGAGGGTATGAAAGTTGAGAGCTTTGGCTGTAAAGTTTAGCATTTAGGGTGAAGGAGGAGTTCATGGGAGTGTCCCTTTCAATCAGGATCGAACTACTCTAGCTCCACAAGTAGGGTTCAGCCAGGAAAGAGATACATGGTAAGACCGCAAGACCCTTCAAACTTAAAGCCAGGTCCCCCCAAAAAACGCCCTATTTTTGAATAGACCTCGGCGTTCCTCTTTTCGGGTGGAAAGCTAACTCTCCTCGCGTCGAAGTACTATGAACCAGGTCTTCCCTGGGCGTGAAACCTGGGGGTTTGAGGACTTTCGGGGTTCGAGGTTGCAAGGAGGATGTCTAGAGCCCATTTATGCTCTCACATCTCGGACAATCTAGGCGAGGTTCACACCTTTTTAGGGTTCAGGGGTTTTGGGGGCAGTTGTAGGGACGTGCCTTCAGTGTGGAATTCGAGATCTAAAGCACTAGAAGTGAGACACTGCGCCGCGGTGCACGCAGGGCGACAGGGCGAAAGGAGCTATACACACCCTCGCGTCGGGAGCATCTGATGCGGCAGGGAAAAACGGGCATAAGAGGGTTGCCCGTTGGACACGTGCCGACAAGCTCTGACTACAGGTCTTAGCGTGCTGGAAGCGTGGTTCCCAGGTCTTCGCCGGTCATGTTAAGCTCGGTGAAGAAGGCCTTCTCCCGCTCCTGGTATTTCGTCTTGTCGATGGTCATGCCTCCGGCTCCGTCCTTGTCGTCCTGGGCCACTGCCACAAAACAGCAAGCACTACGGCAAAAGAAGAATACCAACGCCGATTAGGAGAAAGCACCGGCAATTCTGAAAGATGAAAGGAGAAACACATGAAGAGTAGTCAGCAAAGCGCTGGTACTAGTAGTAGTAGTAGTAGTAGTAGTAGCAGCAGCAGGAGTAGTAGTAGTAGTAGTAGTAGTAGTAGTGGTAGTGGTAGTGGTAGTGGTAGTGGTAGTGGTAGCAGTAGCAGTAGCAGTAGCAGTAGCAGTAGCAGTAGCAGTAGCAGTAGCAGTAGCAGTAGCAGTAGCAGTAGTAGTCGTCGTCGTAGTAGTAGTAGTAGCCGTGATGGTATTATGGTAGTAGTGGTCCTAGTGGCAGCAGTGGCAGTAGTCTTAGTAATGGTAGTAGTACTCGTCGTCATAGTCGTCCTCGTCATGGTAGTGGTAGTAGTAGTAGCAGAAGTAGCAGCAAAAGTAGAAGTAGATGTAGATGTAGAAGTAGAAGTAGGAGTAGAAGTACAAGTAGAACTAGTAGAACTAGAAGTAGTAGTAGTAGTAGTAGTCGTCGTAGCAGTAGTAGTAGGTAGTAGTAGTAGTAGTAGTAGTAGTAGTAGTAGTAGTATTAGTAGTGGTAGTAGTAGTAGCAGTAGTAGTAGTAGTAGTAGTAGTGGTAGTGGTAGTAGTAGTAGTAGTAGTAGTAGTTGTTGTTGCAGCAGCAGCAGCAGCAGGAGGAGTAGTAGTAGTAGTGCTTACTGCTGCTACTCCTGCCATTGTTACTACCACTAGTACTACTACCACT
>BGNK01005082.1:32409-43006 GCA_003297005.1 Symbiodinium sp. clade A Y106 | reverse complement strand
ATTATAATAGGGTCGCTAATATGATTTAAGGTATAGTCCTTAATTAAGGGGTTTTGGAGTCTCTGGGAATCTTAAACCCTAAACCCGGAACCCTGAACCCTGAACCCTAAACTAGACCCAAAACTCTAGACTCTAAACGCTCAGGTGCGGTGCAGTGTCTAGTTTCGGAGATGGCCAAGTCCTCAGCATTTGCCAGCGCCTTCTTTTGCCGAGGCAGGTCCAAGCGAGCCATCGAGATAAGCTCTTTCCGTAAAGAGGCCACGCAGGCGACGTTGTGTTCCGAACTCATTCGGCTGCAGCATGTCGCAGGCACTTCTNAAGAATGTACAGCAGATCCAAGCCTCTGACGGCGCTTTTGCCGCTATTCTTGACGATGGAGCGAAAGCGCAGGACTGGAAACAGACACATGCGGAGTCGACGTGCTTGTGTGTGTGTGTGTGTTCTGATTACAGCGCAGCAGAAGCAGAAGTGCTGGCCGCTGTCCTCCACTGGTTTTGTGCATTGCGCAGCTGTTTTCTAGCAGTTGCAAGACTTCGTCGCGTGGAGGNTGATTACAGCGCAGCAGAAGCAGAAGTGCTGGCCGCTGTCCTCCACTGGTTTTGTGCATTGCGCAGCTGTTTTCTAGCAGTTGCAAGACTTCGTCGCGTGGAGGTGCCTGGCCAAGCATGTCGCTGCCATGTAGAGGAAAGCAGATGCCTGATTTTGTAGGTGCTGGGCAATGCCTCCGAAGCACAGCGACCAGCAGGTGCTTTTTTGCCCTTTGACTGTAACTTTCTTAAACGTCTAACTATGGTTTCGAGGTGCTGCACCAAGAGCTTCTGCGTCTTAAAGAGACGCGGAAGGCTTTGAAAGCAGAGCTGCGTGAACAGTCGAAAGAGCACCGCAACCTCACGGCGCGACGCAAGCGGTTGCTACAGGCTGGCTTAGAGCGAACATCTGAGTTCTTTTGGCACTCTTGGTATTGTGTCCACGAAGCCAGGCGACGAAAAACTTAAGCAACGAAGACCTCCAGCTGCTGCTACGCGCGCGAGAAGGTGTGTTGGAGATCCTTTTTGCTAGAATGTTAGACAAACTTGGTGCAGGCGTTGTTGCGGCGGACCCAAACGGGCCAGTCCTCGCTGACAACGCAGGCAGGAAAGGGAGGGAATGTCATGGCCGCGCTCAGACTTGCACATATGGCCTACAAGGTGGCGGTGGCGCAGCAGAGCATGGCGGCGTGGTGGCTGCTGGAGGCACAAGCATTCTGGAAGTCCAGCGACGCATGACGTGCGGCGCATNGGGCGCTGAAGGCTCCGTTGACTCTCCTGGCATGCTTTTATTGCGAAGTTATGGGTGCTTGTTTTTGGTGTTGATTTGGCTTGTCCGGAACAGCCTTGGTGGGGGGGGCCTCCCCGGTACGTCGTCACATTGGCAGAGTATCTGGAACGACCCCTCTTGACGGAAGGGACAGCGTTGTGCTCCATGACGTCATCAAATGTTCTCAGCTCGAGAAAGCCGAATGGAAAGGTTCGTCTTCAATTCCTCGGAATACGGGTTAAGGAACCTCCTGCAGGACCTTATACCCTTGGATCTGCTGGATCTGACATGATGGTGTCNTTCTCAGCTCGAGAAAGCCGAATGGAAAGGTTCGTCTTCAATTCCTCGGAATACGGGTTAAGGAACCTCCTGCAGGACCTTATACCCTTGGATCTGCTGGATCTGACATGATGGTGTCTGTTCGATCAGATCACCGACATGAATCACGACCCAACCTTAGGCGCCATCACGCGTATCTTGGACAATGTGATGGGTGGATTCCCTTGGGCCGTACGAGCCTTGAGCGGACACACTGTCCACTATGACCCAGAAAAGAGTTTGATGGAACTCGACCCGCGCAAGTTCGCAATTTCTCCTTCGTTATCGCTGGTAAACCAGATCGGGAGCGGATTCCAGAAACACCACAACGAAACAACGAGTGAGTGGTCGGGGAAACCATGCGATGCCCTTGGCTGTTCTCTACATCACCACGGTGGACCTCGTCAGGCAACAAGGGAGGATTACAGACAGCAGCAACATCATCGTGAATCGTCCCGTACCTTTCAGCCTCGTGAAGGAGGTCTGGTTTTGCGTACCGAAAGACAATGATCGAAGAGGTTTCGAACTCATCGAAAAGATCATGGACGAACGTCTTGAGGACGAATTGGTGCTTGAGTGCCAGGCTTCGCCCATACTCCGTGAGTTCAGGAAGATGAAGACACCAGCTCGCTTGATGCAATTGCTTTGTGAAATGCCATCAGGACCTCACAACGCCGAGAAGGAGAAGTTGCTTCGCAACCTTGCGACAGCTGTTGATTACCATCACGAAGACACTCGTCACTCGTCGTCATCGTCACATGAAGGAGGCGGTGGTCTTCATGATCAAGCACACGTCCTGGCGACCTAGTCATTGATAATGCTGGCAGCCAAATTCGTATGCGATTGTGTCCAGCCTGCTATCATCTTACTCCGTCTTGCCTTTCAAGATGCACTATGTGCTGGTCATTGTTCATCTCGCGTGGAAAGTTCAGAAGGACTGAGCCGGTGAGAGAAGAATCGCCAACAGATGTTCCAAACGTCAACATCGCACAGTCGATGGAGACAGCGGCGGCGGCAGTACCAGCAACTGGACCGGAGGAAGATGACCACCTGGACGCCATGACCGTTGCAGAACCTGAGATGGAGGTCCATGTTCAGGGCTCCGATCCGGAACCTGAACACGCCGACGGCGTTCCTGATATCGAGGAGTACCCGGAAGAGATCAATGACAACTCCAATGAGGAACGTCAAGCTGTTCTACTACCTGGAAACACTCCGGTGATGGACCCAAAGCTGCAAATTGCTCGGACAGCAATGCAGCCCGTCTTCTACCTCGACAGCCGCGTGGGGAATTGTGTCGATGCAAATCGTGCAGCCTTTTCCTATGCTTCCTATTTCGTATGTCGAACCATCTACAAGATGTGGCCCAGTACTATCAAATGGATGACTATGCCTTACGAAGTGATGCAAGAACGATTCAGAACTGGCTCACGTTATGATGCAATGGGAAATTGGCCTGGACCTTTGTGTACAACTGACCCTGAAACCAATGTCAGCAGGGAGATTAGCGACGAAGAAATCCAAGCTAGTGACGCCGAAGCAGGTGGTGACTTGGAGGATCCAGACAGACGTCGGCTAATCAGGAAGTTTCGCACGAACCAGGTTCTATCTTCACTTACAGTATTCGAGGCGCAGACCAATTAGGTTACAGTCACCAAGCTTTCAATCCCAAGACGTATCTCGATCGTGGGCAGGACACGAAGGATATGCATTTCTGTTGCCTTGGACTCTTGAATGAGATCATCCCGAAGGTTACCGGATACACAATGTATTCTCTTATTCGTCCAGCCCCGAATGGTGCAACGGCCTACCTGTACATTGATCCTGTGGGATGTGTCCTTGTGCAGAGCATGAAAGAAACGTCTGCCAACCATCTCGGATTCTTGATTGATCATGACATTCAGGTTCCGGCCAAGTTCGTCGACAAGAACAGCAAACGCAAGATTGATGCCGAGACGTACCCGCAACATCACACCAAGCGGATCGCTCTCCACCATTTCACTCCTGGAGAATTTGCGAGTGAAGGGCAACAGTCAATCATGAACACGGCCGCGTGATCTTGTCACACGTCCAGCCCATCCGGAAGCGGCACCTTCATCAAGTCGTGATGACCGCAACCGTACTCCTGGCAACGTCAACAACTGGATTGACAAAGGAAAGGGGAAGGGCAAGTTCAAGGGCAAGAATGATGATGATCAAGCCCGTGAACGTGAACGTTGGCGTCGATGGGACCGTGAGCATCATCGTTGGTGAGCTCAATGGATGCGACCTTTGGTCAATGCAATTCTTTCTTTTGTGGCACTGACTACCTGCGAGTGACCTTCACTCTTGACCTTCCTCTTCGGTGACTGTTCGTAAATGCAATTTCGAGGGATCGTAGCCAAGGTAGCGAAGTGTCACACGTCTTTCTCACAACATTTCTACTTGGGATCCAAGCTCTTACCCAAGAAACACCAAAGTTGCTGCGGAGTTCTTTCTTTCTGATCGCGACTTTCCTGTGTGAGTAGTGCCTAAGGCGCAACTCATGGGGGGTGCGAACGGACGCCGATGCCTCGTCCAATCGTAGGTATCGCGACCTGAGTTGTGTTACCCAATGTCATGAGCAGTCATGTACATAGAGCAAGGCACCACTTCGCGGACCTTGACTCAAACCTTTAACCAGGAACAAGACACCGCCTTGCGGCCCTTGTCTCCAGCATATTATGCTCCGCATGCAACGCAACTTTGGCTCAAGCCTATGACTCGTGAGCACCTAGCGACTAGCCAGACTAGTACTCGTGCAATACCCAAACGGCAAGAGCGATCCCGGCGCACAGATATCTCGATTCTGCTCGTGTTGCGAGAAAAGAAGGTCCGAGAGTGCCTGCGTGAGGGACAGCTTGCAATACATCATCAGTGTGTGGCAGTGTATCAGAACGTACGACAAGGGCAACCACTCAACCAACCAAAGCTCGGGTGAGTTGAGCGACTACAAACTCAAGATATACAGTATCATCGATACCAAAGCCTCACGCATCTTCCTTCACCTTCTTTGTTGGCATTGGTGTTGCCACCGGCTTCTCCAATCGCATACTAGTCCTGAGCTGCCAGTGTGTGGTGTGGTGACGAGCGCGGTGAGTCCGTGACGCCCACCGCAGCACCGATCTTTGGCAACTGCAAGGACGTTGTGGTAGTGTTTGCAGCTCTCGTCGACACGGCTGCTCGGGCAGCGCAACTTGCGACTGGTGTAGCATCAGCTCCGTCGACGGCCGTATGTTCTTTGTCTTTTGGCGTTTTGGTCTGAGCATGGTGGGCTTGAGGGCCGACCAATTCAGCTGGAATTGCTGTGATTTGCAGGTGGTCGTACCGCCGCCATGTTTAAGGAGGGTGGATGCCTGTTAGGATCTGGTCAACGATCACGCACGTTTATCCTCGTCCTGCCCGGTGTGCTTGGCTTCTTGCACGATCGTGTCGTAGCATCGGCATCTCGTGTCGTTCGGGCTACAAACAAAGAGCCGGATTTTTTCCCGGTGGCTTTTCGGTTTGAGCACCAATCAATTATCCCGAAAAGATTCCACGTGCATGCCTCTGAATCTTATCACCAAGCACTGGCAAAGCTTAAAATTTGAACAGCAAATCCGTCTTGCAAAGTTCTCAGCCCTGCCATGCGGTCTTTCGTGTCCTGCTCCCGCTGGCAGCACTTCTTTAGGATGGCGGCCATAAGTGCAGACTCCCCCGGACTGATTCGATGAAGCCTTTCCTCACGAGCGAGCTCCACTCCCCGCCCGAAATCGGGCACAGGCGCGGTGTCGGCCCTTCGTCGAAACTTCGACGGCGTTACCCGGAACTCTTTCACAATCACTCGTGAAAGCAAAATGAGCACGAGAGTTTCGACCTCCGTTGCATCTTCAGATTTTTCGCGCAGGGACGACCCGCAGAGTTGGTTCCACCAACGTTTTGGTGGGACCGTGTGGCGGGTGACCTGCATGCTGCCGGAACTGCTTGCGGATAATCGAGACCCGCGCCACTGGTTCGGGAAATGTGTATACGCTGTCTGGAACTAAGTTTCTTCAAGACAGCTCCCGGCAATGATGACAACATCGTCCTTGCGATCTGGACTGGCAACCTGTCTCATACAACTCACCACTGCACTCGTGGCGAGGGGCGGCGCAACACTGAGGCTGTCAGCACACGCTGGGCAGCGCAGCGTCGGCAATGATGCCGCTCCAACGCAGAACCCAAACGGCTGGAGATGGGCCGAAGGAGGGCACCCACGCATCGCGCGTGCGTGCAAGCAAGCGGACAGCATTGGCAAATGCTACCAAGCGGCAGCCCCTGCAGAGCACTGCGCAGACACTGTGCCGCTATGGCTCGGCATATGTGTTTTTTGCTGCACCATCGAATGCGGCGGCCCAGTTGACAGGAAAAACACTTTTTGCTTGAGAACCTCGCCGGTGTTTCGCGTTTTGGCTTGTGCTACGTACTATGCCCTGGCTCATCATGCAACTATCGGCACTGGCACTTCTACGGCTGCTTCTGCCGCTGCTGTCGCCGCCGCTGGTGCTGCTGCTTGCTCCGGCTCCTGCCGGTATGAAACCTATTCTTGTTAGGACGACAAACAGTAGTACACCACCGGCACCACCACCACGGCTAGGACTACGATTACGGCTACGGCTACAGCTGCGTCTGCGGCTGCGGCTGCGGCTGCGGCTACGGCTACGGCTACGGCTACGGTTGCAACTACGCATTACGAAAACGGCGACGACGAAGGCAGTGACGACTAGTATTTCTCGGAGTCTTGCTTCCATTCATCAATTTCTCAGTGCGGCGACAACGGCCACGGCCACCACCTCCACCACTTCCACCACTTCCACCACTTCCACCAGTTCCACCACTTCCACCACTTCCACCACTTCCACCACTTCCACCACTTCCACCACCGCCGCCACCGCCACTGCCACCATTTCCACCACTTGTACCACACCGCCTGCTAGTACGACTGCTGCTGCTACTTTCACGTGTACTATACGACGACGACTACTACGATTACGACGACGACGACTATTATCTATTGTTATTATTATTCCTACTATTACTACTAGTACAACGACTACTACGACTACGACGACGACTACTACTACCCCCACCACCACGACGAGGACGACGACGACGACGACGACGACGACTACTACTACTACTACCCCTCCCGTGCTGGTCCCTCATTCACTCATGGGGAAAACTGTCTGTGAGTTTTCGGTCAGGGGGGTGGCAGACTGTTTGCCATCGGAGGAAGCGGCCCCTTGCCACCGCCAGGTGTGAACCGTGAGCGTGTTGCGGCCTCGCGGTTGGATGAAGAGCCGCTTGAGCTGGAAAGGCATCCAGGATGGCATGCTGTCATACCCTTATGCCGGCCTTCCCAGCCATTTCCTTTCTAGGAGGTGCAGGTGGCGGGCTTGCCTAGTGTCCTCCGGTTTCGAGAGCCCTGTCATGGTTAAGGGTGCATCGGGTTTGCCATGATGCACGGCGTTTGTGACCTCCGGGCGGAAACAACAGCTGATCCTGCTGGGGGGCCTCACACTACCCAGCCGCATTCAAGCACTCACTCAGCCTTACTACAACAACAACAACTACTACTCCTACTACTACTACTACTACTACTACTGCTACTACTACTACTACTACTACTACTACTACTACTACTACTACTACTACTACTACCCCTACTACGACGATTACGAGGACGACGACTGATACCACCACCACCACCATCACCACCACCACCACCACCACTACTACTACTACTACTACTACTACAATAATTATTACTACTATTACTACCACCACCACCACCACCACGACTACTACTACTACTACTACTACTACTACTATTACTACTATAATTATTACTACTGTTACTACTACTACCACCACCACCACCACCACTACTACTACTACTACTACTATTACTACTACTACTACTACCACTACTACTACTACTACTACTACTACTACTACTACTATTACTGCTCCTACTGCGATGCAGAATTTGAGTTGGGTTGGTGACAATCGTTGTGGGACCTTGTTCGTGGAATTGACAGCACGCGGTTTGAGTGTGAAAACCGGCGAGGCGGCTAGACCGGCTAGGCCTCAGTGCCGTTTTCCATCTTGGGAAAACGGGGCCGACAGAGGAAGAATTGTCAGGGCCTGTGCTAAATGCGGCCTGGCCTGTGAAAGCAGCAAAGCACTTTGTGGAGACAGTCATGTTTTGGTCAGGTTTTCTGGGTCTGGCAGCAGGCGGGTGTTTTCCTTGCAGCGCGGAGATTACGTGAGGCTCCTCCGCGGTGGGCCACCTCCAGCAACCCCAAGCGCAGGAATGACCGGGCAGCGTGGGTTAGCTACCGTATGCGATTAGTGCAGCAGAACACATCGCTATCATCACCACAACAGTTTCGACGCGACCAGGACCACAATTGCGACGACTACTGCGATTACGGGCAATTACTACCACCATCACTTCCCACTCGCAGTCGCACGAGCAGCAGCACTAGCTTGGTGGGACATGTGCAAAACTTTCAGAGAAGGGTTTCCCAGCTTCGCAGTGTTTTTTTGCGAAAGTGGCCAATGTAATGGGAAGATGTGCGGTGGTGACGCCCCTGTCCCCGCACGTGTCGACTGGCCGGTTGGGTGGAAGATTGCATCTCGGAAGATGGCATTTCAAAGACATGGAGGCATGGAGGGCGCCCACGGTGCTGCCCTCGCCGTCGCAGAAGGCCGCAAGCGCGCTGTCTACTATGAGCGCCTTCGGCGAAGACCACGCGTGCGAAACCGGCAGGCGCTGGACCGACGAGTCGCTGCGACTCGTAGCTCAGCTCGTCCGCTTGCGTGCTCTGCAAGCTGCTCCGCTTTGGGGGGCCCCCCACCCAGACCCAGGGCTGGTACAGGCGGTGGTGCGGCTTGTCAAGCGTGGCTGCGAAACACGCTTGCTGCCACTCTGCTCGGGTATCTACCGGCGCGGAGCCATGGAGACGTCGGCGAAAAATTTCCTTGGGTGTCATTCATCGCTAACGACATTTGGCCCGTTGCGCTGCTCGGAACCTGGTGTTGAATGTGCTTGTTTTTATGCAGAATTCGTCCGCAAAAAAAATCTCTAAAACCCCATGCGCCACCCTTGCAGGACGTCCTGCATGACGCGTGCCCGCCTGTTCCCAGCTGCCTGGGGGCTTGCTGAGCCGCTGGAACCCCATGCAGCCCCATAGCGCGCAGGTGCACTGGGACATACTGGGACCGCGTGTTGATCGCTCGAAAAGTTCGCCGTGAAAAAAAAACACATGTTGGCAGGCCTTGGCGGGCGTCGGTGGTTGCCACCGCGCATCAGCACAGGGCGACTTCGTCGCCTTCGTACACGAAACGGCGGAAGCGCCTGATCGCGCCAGCTCTCGAACTGGACGAGGCCGCATGCGCCTGTTCAGGGCACAATCAGCGCTCCCACGCCCCGCAGTGCTCCCGCCAACGCTCAGGGCTCAAAGGTCAAACCCGGCTGTCAATAGCAGTGAGTCGAAGGCAAGTTTCCATCTCCCGGGTTGCTACAGTTTCAGATCGAGCGTTAACGCCAAGTCCGTCACCCCATGTCGGTGTTGATTCCAGGGTACAGCTGGGTGATGCGATGACATGTTCAGGCAAAGCTGTGCTCGAAGCGGGGTGTTAGTGCAAGTGCACTCTTGAGGGCATGTTCCGCCTATGAAGGCATTGTTTATGATTGCAACACCACGACTTACAAAAAATGGTAAACAAATGGCAACGGGCGCTTGTCACCACCAGCTTGTTGCCAGTAAAAACATGAAACATGTGGACACGTTGCCAAATTGCTGCCGGAATCCTAATTATTCGAGGTTTTTTTTTGTTTTTTGGGTTGTTTTTTTTTTGTTTTTTTGTTTTTTGCTTTCCTTTGCTTTTGTGCATTCCTCGGCTTTTCGGCTTTTGTGCTTCTCTGCTTTTCTGCTTCTCTCCTTTTCCGCTTCTCTTGCTTCTCTGCTTTTCTGCTTCTCTGCTGCTGCTTCTTTGATTGTCTGCTTCGCTTTTCTCTTTTTAAGTTTTTGCTTGCAGCGTTTCCCTGCTTTCGTATTGTGTTGTTTTTTGTTTTTTGATTGTTGTGCTTTTGCTTTCCTCTGCTTTTGTGCTTCTATGTTTTTCTGCTTTTCCGCTTCTGTTGCTTCTCTGCTTTTCTGCTTCTCTGATTGTCTGCTTCGCTTTTCTCTTTTTTAAGTTTTTGCTTGCAGCTCTTCCCTGCTTTACTATGTTTTTGTTTTTGTTGTTTTTTTTGATTGTTGTGCTTTTGCTTTCCTCTGCTTTTCTGCTTCTATGCTTTTCTGCTTTTCCGCTTCTCTTGCTTCTCTGCTTTTCTGCTTCTCTGATTGTCTGCTTCGCTTTTATCTNTTTTTGCTTGCAGCTCTTCCCTGCTTTAGTATGTTTTTGTTTTTGTTGTTTTTTTTGATTGTTGTGCTTTTGCTTTCCTCTGCTTTTCTGCTTCTATGCTTTTCAGCTTTTCCGCTTCTGTTGCTTCTCTGCTTTTCTGCTTCTCTGATTGTCTGCTTCGCTTTTCTCTTTTTTAAGTTTTTGCTTGCAGCTCTTCCCTGCTTTAGTATGGTTTTGTTTTTATTGTTTTTTGAATTTTGTGTTTTTGCTTTCCTCTGCGCTTGCTTTCCTCTGCTTTTCTGCTTCTCTGCTTTTCTGCTTCTCTGCTTGACCGCTTTTCCGCTTCTCTTGCTTTTCTGCTTTTCTACTTCTCTGATTGTCTGCTTCGCTTTTCTCTTTTAAAGGTTTCGCTGGCTCCTTTTCCCTGCTTTGATTGCTTGTTGTTTTTCTCTATTTCTATTACTATTGCTATTACTATTACTATTATTAAAGCAATAAAGATATCTTCTCCACCACGCAACAGGAAATCCCTTGCGAAATCGCCTTCGAAGCCTTCTTCGAAGGAGCCCCCTCGTTGCAAATGGGGGGGGGC
>BGNK01005082.1:433-24722 GCA_003297005.1 Symbiodinium sp. clade A Y106 | reverse complement strand
GGCGAACACGGATGGAGCCGGCCATCTTCATTGCTGAGCTTCGTGTCCGGCTGCGGGTTCCTGAAGCCGCTGCTGATGCTTGGTGCCCTCGGTGTGACGGAGTCCTGGACTGCCATGGATACCATGCCGGCATGTGTGTCGCAGGGGGCGAGCGAACCCAACGGCACAACGCTGTCAGAGACCTAGTCTTCGCTTGGGCCGAACGAGCTGGACTCCGACCTGAGAAAGAGCACACCGGCCTGCTCCTGCCGCAGTGCCCGGACGACACACAGTCCGCCCGCAGACGGCCTGCTGATGTTTATCTTCCGGCGTTGTCCGGGTCCCTTGCTGCACTTGACTTCGCCATCACGGCGCCGCAGCGGCAGGAGACTCTGGCCATGGCTGGGAGGGCGACTGGAGCAGCCGCTGACGCTTATACCTGGACACTGCCCGGAGCTGCGAGCACCAAGGAGTGACATTTGTGCCTATGGTGGCCGAGACCACCGGGACGTGGGACAAAGGCACCATGACTGTGCTCAAGCATATTGCCAAGGCCGTGTCGGCTCGCACGGGTGAAGACCCCGCCAGCACTCAGGCTGCAATCCTTCAGGAGCTGAGTGTGGCCATGCGGTCATGGCGTGCCCGGGCGGCACTGCGCCGCAGGCACGAGGCAGCAGACTAGGTCTGTGGCCTGCACAACAGATGGATCGCAACTTTTGCTCTGGATGTGGATACTCCGGCAGCTCTCTTGTCGGGACCTTTTCTGCAATCCAGCACGACTTATGACGCGAATGACTTCTCCAGTGTGGTGAAGGATGGCGGCCACTGGTATCACTGGAGCATCTGTGCATGGGCTTAGGCGGCTGCAATTTCTCGGGATCCTGAGTGCTTCGAGAATCTCCAGCTGGATTGTGCTAGGACCAATGCCTAGCTTCGTGACGTGCGCAAAAGCCATACCCTTGGTGCTTCAAGAAGTCTCTAGACTTCGCCGATGAGCGGCGTCTGTGTGGCTCCACAATACTTGGTGCTATAGAGGCTCCTAACTGTACACTATTTTACAGGCCTTTTGGGCTATGATATCATGTAAAGCGTGGGATGGCAGGTCAATGCCCTGAACCCACAGGCCAATTTCGACCAGGGCTGTGAAGCTCACAGTCCAGAGTAGTGCCAGCCTACCCTGAGCCAAGCGAACGTACAATCCTGGAGCATGGTTACGCGAATCTTCGCCTGGCTCAATGAGCCTTCTATTTACCTTACCGTTTCGGCAGGCAGGCTTGATGCGGGGAAACTTCTGATCCTTACTCGAGTTCTTAATATTGCCACACTCAGGACGATGGTTCCGCTCATTGCGAGAGGTCGCGATGCAAATCTTAGGCGGATACCTCTCTCTTGAGAATATTTCCATCCTGGTTATCAAGGTCCCATTCTCACGCCTAGTTTAGCCTAATGCCCTCTCCATTTCACGAATCTCACGGCACCGTTCTTCCCCCCATAAAAAAAAAGCTGTGCGAAGAGTTCTTATCTCCAAGACCCTGGATCATGATCCTGATTCAGCCTAGAAAGTCTAAGTGTAAACTCTTCACACGCAGCATTATCAATATTTCTTCAGTTTTCTATGTCGGCGATACCTGTGTTTATTTAGTTTCAATGCTTTTAAGTTCTTTGAAGTTTGAGCTTCTATTTCCCGAAAAAATTGACTGTATGACAGAGTCCCCCATTCCTAGCAAGGATAGTTTCCCCAATCCCAGGCCCCATATAAGTATGCGCAGATTTCCATGGCCACCGATCATCATGTTACAAGAAATCTAGAAGTATGATTATGGGAAGTCCATTATTTCAGAATTTCTCTCGTGCTTCCTTTTGTGCTTGTGTTTATGTTTCTCATCATATTGATAATTATTTTCGAGCAGGATACTACAACCAAGCCAATTTCTTTCTGACCTATTGGAAGGGACACTGCAACAAATCCTATCTGCTCCCAAGACTCACCGGTGAAATATTACAACAAAAACAATCTCCTTTCAAGACTTATTGGGTTGGACACTAAAACAAATCCTGCTACATCATAATTTTTATTGAGTGGCACACTAGAGCAAATCCTGCTTCCTTCCAAGGTTTCTTGGATGGGACACAAAAAAAAAGCCTGTCTGGTCGTAAGATTTACGGGTGGGACATTAAAGCGAATCCTGGTCCATCATCAATCTTATAGCCCGGGATACTACAATAAATCCTGTCTGCTTGTAAGACCTACGGGTGGGATATTAAAATATATCCTGATAAATCATAAATCTTAATGAATGCATTATTAAAGATTATCTTGTTTCCTTGTAGGATTTATTGGATCTGACACTAACACAAATCCGACCTGCTTATACGACCTACGGGACGGACACCAAAACAAATCCCAAACGACTTATTGAGTGGCTCATTCAGAATAAATCCTGGCCCCTTCTAAGACTTCATCGGAGGTAATCTAAAAGCAATATCCTGCTTCTTTATACGATTTATTGGGTGAGATACTAAAACATATCCTGCTTCCTACTCCCTCATGTGAGACACTCAAGCAAATACTCATTATTCATAAGACCTATGGGCAGCAAATTTTATTTCCTTCTAAGTCTTATTGGATGGACCACTAAAGCAAATCTTGCCTCCTTATAAGACGTGTTGGGAGAGATGCTGAAGCAAATCCTGCTTCCTGATAAGAATTATTGGGTGGGAACTGTAAAATTCAGTCTATTCATAAGACCAACGGGTGGGATACTGCACCAAATCCTACTTCGTTATAAGATCGATTGAGTGGGATATTATAATTCATTCTATTTAAGAATTAGACCTATGGATGGGATACTAGCATGAATCCTATTTCATTTTAGGATATATTGAGTGGGAGACTAGATCGAATCCTACCTATTCATAATACCTACGGGTGGGATACCAAAGCAGATCCTGCTTCCTTACAAGACTTATTGGGTGGGACGTCCGGGCAAATCCTATTTAATTTAAAAGCCTATAGGTGGAATACAAAAGCAAAGACTTCTTCCCTATGCGACTTATTGGAATGGGCACTAAAGCAAATCCTGTCTGCTCATAAGATCAATAGGTGGGAAACTAAAGTAAATACTGCTTCCTTCTTCAACTTTTTGTGGGATATTAAAGCGAATCCTGTCTACTCATAAGACTTATAGGTGGGACAGTAAAGCATATCCTGCTTCCTTATAAGACGTAGTCTTTGAGTGGGATATTAAAGTACATGATATTTATATGCAAGATCTATGAATGGGATACTAAAGCAAATCCTGTCTGCTCCTAAGACCTACGGAAGGGACACTAAAGCAAATCCTGCTCCCTTATAAGACTTATTGGGTGGGACACTAAAGGAAATCCTGTTGCCTTATAAGGCTTTTTGGATGGGACACTAACACAATTTCTCTGTCCGATTATTTTTCTAGGGATGAGGCACCAAAACAAATCCTATTTCCTTTTGAAACGTATTGGGTGGGAGACTAAAGCAAATCCTGTCTACTCATAAGATTTGCGGCTCGGACACTAAAGCAAATCCTGCTTCCGTATAAGACTTATTTGGATTTGGGTGGGTCACTACAGCAAACCCTGATTCAATATAAGGCTTCTTGCGTAAGACACTATAGCAAGTCCTGTCTGCTCATAAGACCTACGGGTGGGACATTAAAGCAAATACCGATATATCATAAGTCTTATTAGGTGGGAAATCAAAGCAAACCCTGCGTCCTTACAAGACTTATTGGGTGGGGCACTAAAGCAAGTCCTATCTACTCATATGACCTATGGATGGGACATTAAAGCAACACCTGTTTCCTTAGAAGACTTATTGGATGGGACATGGCAACAGTTCGTGTGTAACCACGAGACTTACGGATGGGACACAAAAGCAAAACCTACTTCCTTCTACGATTTTTTGGGCGGGACACTGAAGCAAATCGTAGAAGCCTGCTCCCTTACAAAGACTTATTGGGTGGGACACTACAGCAAATCCTGTCTGCTCAGAAGGCCTACCGGTGGGATACTAAAGCAACACCTGCTTCCTCAGAAGACTTATTCGGTGGGACACTAAAGCAAATCCTTCTTCCTTATAAGATTTGTTGGATGGGACACTGAAGCGAAGCCTGTCTGTGCATAAGACCTGCTGGTGGGATGCTAAAGCTCATCTCGTTTCCTCATATGATTTACGGGAGGCTCACTAACGCAAACCCCGTTTCCTTACAAAACCTTTCTGGGTGGGACACTGACGCAAATCCTATCTGCTTGCAAGACCTACGGAAGGGATACCAAAACAAAAGCTGCTTCCTTATAAGACTTATTGGGTGGGACACTAAAGCAAATCCTGCCTACTCATAAGACCTACGGATGTGACACTAAAGCAAATCCTACCTCCTCATAAGACGTATTGGGTGGGACACTAAAGCAAATGCTGTCTGCTCATAAGACTTAGGGAAGATACTGACATTATTGAATTCATCCTGGCACTGGGATCTCACTTCGAGCCCAAGACTCCGGCAACAAATCGTACATCTTAGCACCGGGACCCCACTTGGGCCCAAGACACCGGAAACATATCGCACATTACGTTCGAGCACTGGGACCCCACTTGGGCCCAAGACACCAGCAACAAATCGTGTATCTTAGCGCTAGGAACCCAATTCGAGCCCAAGACACCGGCGACAAATCGTACATCTTGGCACCAGCACCCCGTCTCGAGCCTGAAACACCGGCAACAGTTCGTGCATCTTCGCACTGGGACCCGATTCGACCCCAAGACACCGTCAACACATCGTACATCTCAGCACTGGGATGCCATGTCGAGCCCAAGACATCGACAACAAATCGTACATCTTAGCACTGGGACCCGACTTAGAGCCCAACTTCGAGCCCAAGACACCGGCAACAAATCGTCTATCTTGGCACTAGGACCCTATTCGAGCCCACCACACCGGCCACTTCGAGCCAAGACACCGGCAACAGATCGAATATCTTAGCACTGTGACCCTGTTCGAGCCCAAGACACCTGCAACAAATCGTACATCTTGGCACTCGGACACACCTTCGAGCCCAAAGCACCGACAACAAATCGTACATCTTAATACTGGGACCCCACTTCGAGCCAGGACACCGGCAAGAAATCGTATATCCTAGCGCTAGGACCCCACTTCGAGCCCAAGACACCGGCAACAACTCGTACATCTTAGCACTGGGACCCCACTTAGAAACCAAATTCGAGCCCACATCGCGGGCCACAAATCGTACATCCTGGTAGTGGGACCGCACTTCGAGTCCAAGACACGGGCAGTGAATCGCACATCTTAGCACGGGGACCCCATTTCGAGCTTAAGACACCAGCAACAACTCGTACATCTTAGCACTGGGACCCCACTTCGAGCCAAAGACACCAGCAACATTCGTATATCTTAGCACCGGCACCCCGCTTCCAGCCCAAGACACCGCAACAAATCGGACATCTTAGCACTAGAACCCCACTTCGAGCCCAAGAAATCGGCAACAAATCGTTCATCTTAGCACTGGAGCCCGACTTAGAGCCCAAGACACCGGCCACAATTCGTACATCTTAGCACTGACCTCACTTCGACTCCAAGACAACAAACCGTAAATGATAGCACTGTGAAGCCCTTGGAAGCCAAAGACACCGGCAACAAATTGCGCATCATAGCACTGGGACCCTATTTGAGCCCAAGACACCGGCAATAAATCGTACATTTTGGCACCGGCACCCCGTTCAATTCGTGCAGCTTCGCACTGGGGCTCGGTTCGACCCCAAGACACCGGCAACACATCGTACATCCCAGCACTGGGATCCCATGTCGAGCCATCGACAACAAATCGTACATCTTAGCACTGGGACCCGACTTAGAGCCCAACTTCGAGCCCAAGACACCGGCCACAAATCGTACATCCTAGCACTGACCCCACTTCGACTTCAAGACAACAAATCGTAATTCTTAGCACTGGGACGCCCTTGGAAGCCGAAGACACCGGCAACCAATTGCATATCACAGCACTGGGACCCACTTCGAGCCAAAGACACCGGCAACAAGCGTACATCTTATCACTAGGACTCCGCTTCGAGCCCAGGACATCGGCAACAAATCGAACATCTTAGCACTAGAACCCGCGCTAGGACCCCATTTCGAGCCCAAGACACTGGCAGCAAATCGTACGTCTCAGCATTGGGATCCCACGTCGAGCCCAAGACACCGGCAACAAACCATTTCTCAGCAAATCCTGTCTGCTCAGAAGACCTACAGGTGGATCATTAAATCAAATAATGCCTTCTTGAAAGATTTTGGGGATGCGACACTAAAGTCCAGTCCGCTCATAAGGTCACTAAGACATATCGTGCTTCCTTGTACAACTCATTGGGTAGGACACTAACCCAGATTCTTTCTAGCAAACTCTGTCTGCTCTTAAGACCGATTGCACAGAAGGGGTCGCAGATAGACCCGGCCCCAATGGCGCATCCCGGTGCCATGCCAGCCAGAGCAAAGGCCGGGCAAGCGGAAAGGCATGCCCGAGAACTCAGAGAGCACGAGAAGTTCGCCCAGGAGTTACCATGCTCAAGCACCACTTAAGGAGCTTCAGCACGGCGAGCAGTATGCCCAGGAAAACAACCATTGCAATCAAGCCTATCCCTACCATTTCCACCACACTGTAAAACATCTCAGCATCCCACCAAACCACCATTGGCGCAGCCAAGCTCAAGCCCTGACTCCTGCTGACCTGTGCCATCAATAGCAAGATCGGCATGAGGTTGCCAACTTGGCCATTGAGGCGGCGTTGGCGTGGCTC
Organism: Symbiodinium sp. clade A Y106; assembly: GCA_003297005.1. NCBI lineage: Eukaryota > Dinophyceae > Suessiales > Symbiodiniaceae > Symbiodinium > Symbiodinium sp. clade A. Next base: position 17,903 of record BGNK01005082.1, on the reverse strand, counting down.
CTGCACTCCTTCAGTAGCTTTGCCCTCACTCTCTTCTCATCTGTTTGCTGCTTGTCGGGCTGTCCATGCAGCTGCCCATCAGGAAGGACTGCTCCCATAGAGTATAGTAGCTCTCTCACCTGCCAGCGGTTTTGATCCAAGGTCGCTTGGGTTCCCACTGCCTGGAATGCTGGACACCGCCCTGATCCCATCCTTCACGGCTTGCTGCACCCACAAAAGGCCGCACTGGAGGTGCCTGATAGGTCCGCGCCCAAGTCGTTGGCTGATCCCCTTGCACGCAGCACTGTCGGTCGGGGCCCGGGTCTCAACTCTGAAGTTGCCGCCGACCAAGAAATTGATGTAATCGGCAAGGTAGATCGCCTCTGCTGTGCCACCAACCAGAGCGATGAACTCGCTCTCCCCTGAGCTCAAAGCGATGCTGCGTTGGGTCCTGACGAAGCTTGCCACTAGACTTCCTCCCACATACAGTTGGGCTGCCGTTCTGCTCTTTCGTGTCCGGCGGCACCCGGCCCAGTCGGCGTCTATGATGGACTCGTTCCCTCGTTGTCCTGCAAGGCCCCATGACCCTCAAAATCAAAGGTCCGCCCATTCTCGATGGACTGGATCAGGAAGCCAATCGCGGTTTGGGCCAGGTATCCGACGATCCTTTTCAGCCATTTTTGCCTTGCCTTGCTGGGGGAAGACATCTTCGAGCTGAGGATACACACGGCAAACTGGATGTCGGGCCACGTGTGGGAGAGGTAGAGAAGCCGCCCAACTGCTTCACGGGATTCCTTTGCCTCTCTAGGTGGCAAATCACCGCTGTTGTCCACATCCAGGAACGAAGCGTCCGAGGGAGCATCTCGGCCCTTAAGGTCATTGTCCAAACTCCCCATAAGGTACCTGCCGTTGGAGAACGCAGTGATACCGGCCTCCGAGCCGATGTACTTCCGCTTGAGGAAGCTGAGCTCGTCGTCGATATTGACCATGGGGTCGGAGAACTCGACCTGCACTTTCTCTCTCAAGACCTCCTTCAAATTTTCACGTTCTGCCCTGCTTGAGGCCAGGAGGCCATCATCGGCATGGAGAACTAGACCGGCTTGGCCCTCGGCTCCCGGGCCGTTGCTTCCCTCCGTCTTGAAGAGGGTTGGCTCCTTGGGGAAGTTTGAGAAACCACCCTTTCCCAGCAAGTCCTTGGCGAAGGAAGTTGTACCAAGCACTGGTACCAATGCGCTGTCCAGGGAACAACTTCTCCAGCACCAGTGTGACCGTGCCCTCCTTGCCCTCGCCGAACATTGGCGCATTCACCTCGATCGTCATCGGCACGGGCTGGTCAACCTGCAGGTAGGCGTCCTTACAGTCAAAGGCGCAAAGTTCTTGACCACGGCTGGGTGTAATAGCCAGGGTGCTGGCTGGAGCGAAGAGCTCCTGGATGCATGGCGAAAGAGACTTGAACTCCCTCCCGACGAGCCTGCTCCGTCGCTTCCATGTGGGCCTTCTGCGCCAATCGCGCACAACCTTTGTGGTCAAGGACTGGTACTCCTCGATGCGCTCGCCCTCCTTGGGCCATCTGGCAACACCCATATCCATGAGCCTCTTGATCTCGATGGCATCCGCTTCGGCGTCCACCTTTGCAAGCTCATCCTCCTGAAGCTCCGGTGGCTGCTCGCCATCTTCGTCCCAAAGTACATCAAGGTACTTGCTGGCTATCTCGCTTTCCTCCGCCATGGCAGAGTGCATCTCCGGCAAGCTCCTCTGCTGGCATATGACCCGTGACTGCGCGAACTTCTGCAAAGCTTGGCGGATAAAGTGTCCCAGGAGAAGAGCCTGCTGTAGGGCTGGAGCCGTGTTCATCAGGACGGGGTCTATCAAATAGGAGCCTGGGCCTCTTAGGGTTGACTTCTCCCACAGGCTCGGGCCTTTGCCCCTGATGGCCACCACGTTCGGCTCCAAGATCCATTGCCACGGGGACCTGAGGCCCCAACTGCGAAAAAGCTTAAGTGGCCAGCGGTTGTGGTAGATCACGTCGCTCTTGCTGCACCATCCAAACTAACATCACCTGGTCCTGAGCTAGAAGCCTCTCCGGCCGCGGCCAGCGGTTGTGGTAGATCACGTTGCTCTTGCTGTGCCCGGCTGCTGGGTGCCGACTTTGGAGAACCAGAGGTAGAAGACGAAGAAGTGGAGGTAGGGTCCGAGGCTGCTTCATCTAGGTTTGGCTTGGGTGTTGCTGCTGCAATCGACTCTGCGGCCGCGCGCCCTGCTGCCTTAGCCAGCTCTTGCAAAGAGGCGTTGTCGGCCAGCAACGGCATATTCGCACGGGCTCCTGTGTATAAGGGCCGCTTCCTCTTTCCCTTTCCAAGGTACGACCAAGGAAAACCCCGAACGCCGAGATCAGCATCGAGGTCCCATTTCTGTTCTTCTGGAAGACGCCGCACACTCCTGCTTTCAAACGCGCCTTCTGGAGTTCCAAGAATGTGGGCGCCATTGCGGTCGTTGATGCCCAGCCAAAATCCTCTGGTCCACTGTAGGTCGCCTTTATGTCGGGACGGGCGGTGGCAGATCACTCGCTCACAGAAGGGAACCAATGCTCCTCGGTACTTGCGTCCATGGAGGATCTCGTAGGGTGTGGCACCTCGGGCTACCACAGCAAAGAAAGGCTGCGTGAGGGAGGAACCAGGAATACGTATGATAGTGCCCTTCAATACGCCGCTTCACCCGGTCCTCGACAAAGGCCTTCAGCGTCAAGGCGTTCCGACGGATGGTACCCAAGCCCTTCTCGACCTGGCCGTTGGAGCCATGGCTTGCCTTCGAAATCCACCGCGTCTCCGTCTTTAGCCCCAGCTTGCTTCGGCATGCACAAACTGCATTCACAACCTGCTTGGCCGAGGGCTCGGTGTCGCTTTTTACAACAACGGTGCCACCGGGGCAGACCTGCATGCTGAGCCTCACAAGTTGCTCGGTGACTCGCTTCAGCGAGCTCGCGCCCTTCTCGAGCACAGGCACCGCTGCTATCCATCCTATGGTCGATTCTGCCCCCAAAAGGCACAGCCCATACTGATCCCGCACATCCACGGTCTCCTCGGGCTGCTCTCCTTCTCCGCCGTTCACGACTTGCCCTTCGCGATCTCCCGGCTGCCCTTGATTATCACCAGGACGGGACTCATCATCACCCATCTCACCGCGAAGCTTCGTGAAGCTGTACCCATAGTCGAGCTGGATCACCGGGTGGGTCTGCTTGTTGTCGGGGAGCTCGTCGCCTTCGGGCTCGTCGCTCTGCCTCCGGCGCGGGTTCTGCCGACTCCTTCCAAGCACGCAAGCTTCACACCAAGGCTGAAACGGATGGTGGGTCACATTGTGAAGCTCCTGCTGCCTGCTTGAAGGAAGAATCGGTGTTTTGAGGAGTCCCGACTCACGCTCTTGCTCTTGTTCGGCAAATATTTTCCTCGCGACCTCCGACGCTATCTGCTTTTCCAGAACCTCACAGTGCACACGAAGGCGGCGCAGCACTTTGTTCTTGCCACCGCTGACCGGGAGCCCAAGTTTCCGGCAAGCTTCCTTGAGGCTTTTCAGGGGGTTGTCAACTGACAGCTTGACGCCCTCTAGCTCCTCCTCCTTTTCGCCGTCATCGTCGGGCTCCACGTGGAACACCATAGCGATGTCCCGCCGTCCCTCCAAATCCGGGTCCAAGTCTCGCAGGGTCTTGGGCGTATTCTCGAAGTCCTCCTTTTTCACCGTGAGCGCCTGCACCCACATGTCCCCAACTTCAGGAAGCCTGGTTGCTGCCTCGACCCGCACAAAGAGAGCAAGCCATGCCCAGTCGCCTTCACTCCAAAGGCTTTGTTCAACATTGACTTCGTCGACGCTGTGGGCCACAAAGAAAGGGAGCCCACTCGGCAAAATGTGCCACCCGGGCTTGGCAGCCAAGACCTCGGCCTCGGGAGGAAGACGCCCAAGGTCATCGAAAATCATCATGTTCACGTTCCGGGGGGTCCTCGAGGACCGGCTCTCGGCTCCCGGGCCACTCGGTTCACCGCACACGGTGGCGGCGGCTATGGAGGAAACAATTGCCAGAACCGTCAAAATATTTCTGCGCTTGGTGGCCGTCCCCGCCGCTGCACGTCCCCAAAGACCAACCCCCATCTCAATACGCGCCCCATTGAGATGATAATGGAGGAGACCGGGGCGATGCAACACATCTCCCGCAACAAGATGGGGGTGCCCTCCAAGGGTCTCCACCTCAATCTCCAAGACGCGACTTTCGCTCTCCGGTATCCTCCGCCCTTGCGCGTCTTGCATAAGGATCCCCGACCGCTTGACCAGCTTTCCTAGCATGGCCAGCTTCAGCGGCGCCACGGCTATGTCCACACCGCTATCGATCACCTCCTCCATTCTGGCTTGGACCGCCAGGACCGCACTCGCTTGGGTCTCGGCCAACCCAGGCTCAACAATCCACTCGCCATCGCCGTCCGTTACATCCATGGGGAAGGCCGTGACCCCCTCGATTTCGGCAAGGGGCTCCTCCTCTGGCTACAGGCCACCATAGGCGCCTGGCCCTTCACTTCAAACACCGAACTGAGGAGGCCGCCGCCGTCGAAGCACGCGAGGAAGTAGCCTATAGAGGGGCCTTACCCTATCCTATCGTCGGGAGGCTGGGGGACATCCTACCAGATTACGGTAACAATAAGAAGTTCTCGCTAGCCAAAGGGGCAGCCCCGCGTAGGGACTACCCGGACTTGGAGGTCTCCCGATAGGAGAATCCTCACTATGGGTTCGGCACGTCGCCTAACCCAAGCGCGAGAAAATCAAAGGATAAGAAAATACAATCGTGACACTTATTAGCCGTGAGATAAGATTTAGCCAGAAGATCCGCTACCGATCTATATATGAAGCAAAGAGACCGGTATATACCTTCGGCTACGTAAGAAGAAGGATCCGCGATAGAACTCCAATTCCCGCTCATGGGCGCGCCGCCGTAGCCCGTTCGCCGCTACCACCGCCCCACGAAAATATCGAACTCATAACTGAAATACTCCTCTTTCCAAAAACCATAATTGAAAATCTTAGATTTTCCGTATTTCTGGCCATCGGTGCCGTTGAAATAGGGGAACCCCCCTAGCAACATTTAAGAAAAGAAAATCAAACCTAAATTTACCCGTGGCCGAATATACATAGTATATTTTATAAACAGAATTTCATAATAAAGAATCCAGTCTCAATTTCTTATTAAAGCCGTCGAAATTAATAGAAACCCGCAAATTCACGGAAATCGTCGACATTACAACTACAAACTCCCATTTCCAACAACCGTCCTTAAAAACTTTAGATTTTCCATATTTCTAACCCATCGGAACCATTGAAATGAGCTATTATTATTATTACTATTCTTATTATTAAAATTCTAGCATTAAATATAAACACGAAAAATCATTCCATATACCTTTCGTATCGATGCGGCCGACATTTCATATATATATAATGTCTTCTTATAATTACTCTTAATATTAGTAATCCCGATATTAGTATAGACACGAGAAGACCGATATACCATTAATATTTATTTTGATTTCACATCCTATACTCGAAGTTCCGAAAACACCGATATAACCGATATTTCGGACATACGTAACGAGTGAAAAGAAAGGATATATTATTTATATTAATTTTTACAACATATCCTATACTCGAAGAACCGAAAATATCGGAACGGCCGATATTTCCTATATATATGAAAAATAAGAAAGAGGCCACATCGTTTCTACTAATTTTAACAACATATCCTTATACTCGAAATACCGAAAATACCGCCACGACCGATGTTTATGAGAGCAATACGATTTAAGGAAGACTAAGAAAGTGAGAGGAATATTTACCGGAAAATCAGATAAGGCGATATATCCCGCACTTTCGCTAAGAAAATAAAATATTATTATACAGACCCCGTCCCCACTACTGACGTAGTAGAAATAAAAAAGAAATGAAAGACTAACTACGCTTGCTTTCGTATATATCATAACCGAGCCAACCGGGCCGAGGCGGACCATGCGATGCGTTTGTAAAAATAGTTTTTAAAATCCAATACGCGAAAATCTGAATAAAGAATTCTCAGAAGAAAAGACGAAATCCAATCCTTTTCCTATCTATATATATGTATATGTATATATCGTCTGAATTCATCGATCTGAAGAAAACGTCTCAATAAATTTACGAACATATTCCCACGAAGAAGATAGTTGATATCTTGAATTTCGATTATTCCAATTTCAGTTTCCTGCCGTGATTTGGATGCGCTGGAACTCAGCAATGTAATTTCCGATACCCCGAGTACCCGAGAATTTCTGTTAATTCGCGTCAAGATCAATGACTCGTCGCTTGATAAATGGTCACGCGCTCCGTGGCCCCTCCTCCCCCCTTCCATGGTCTATGGTACCAGGATGCCCCTCCCCCCTGTCGGGTGGGGTCGGGGGTCCCTCTTCCCCTATGCTGTGGGGTTTTGGGGTTTTGGATTTAGCTTAAGTCTTTAAGTTTAAGATTTAGGGTTAAAAAGTGTGGGATTTGCGGCCGGTGTCCCATGCTCCAAGCAGCGCCCATAAGCGATTTGTTGCAGGTGTGTTTCGCCGCGGATGGCGTCCCAGTGCTAAGATGTGCGCTTCGTGGCGTGCCCGGTGCTGCAAAACATACAATTGGCGTACAAAGAAAAGGAGGAAAAACTGCGTGCCTACAGGCACGTGGACTAAAACACCAGCGTTTGCAGAGAGCCGCCCCCCGACACAGCCAAAGGAAAGAGAGCCCCGGCACTGCAGGGTGCGGCTGGATGCGGCCGCGCCGCCCACCGGCTCAGACAGGCGAAATGCGACGAAAAGAGGATCGAACAGAAGCGTGTCATGTTCCAAGACTAAGATATACGATGCTTCAGGCCCGGGGTGCCGATGTCATGCAGGGCTACTATCTGTTGGAGGTGTCTTTGGCTCCAACTGGTGCCCCAGCGCTAAGATGCACGACTTGTTGCCAGTGTTTCGAAGCTTTCCGATCAACGGGATGACAAGTGTTCCTCCCGGACTGGACTGCTGCTCATGTCAGTCTTTCACAAGTCTCCCTGCATGTGAGTCTGTCAGAAGAGGGCTCTCAGCTAGAAGAGTGTGAGAAAGCCATGTGCTTGGTCGAAGGCCAAGTCCCCCTTGAAACCACCAAGGTTCAGGAACTCTTGAATTGTCTGCGCTTTTTTGTAGACCTCCCAAGCTTTCAAGACGGCATTGTAAGTCCACAGCACTCACACGGTACCCGGACCTCGTATCTCTTGTGCGCCTCAGACCCCTTCACCTTCGGGTTCGTCTGGACAAATCGTAGCTTGCGCTTCAAGTCGCCTTGGGAGACTTCTGCCATGCGGAGGAGTGCTGTCGAATTTGCGGTCCTATGCGGCTCTCCATGTGTTCGCAATTCTGAAACAAGTTTCTTCTTGAGCCGGAGCCCCGAGCTGAGCCAAGGGGGCTCGACTCTGCGCTTCCTTTATCACGGTAGCCCTTGGTGCCGTTTGCATCGAGGACGACAGGCTTGAAGCGTCCTGGGCACACAACATGCTCTCAGACTCTCAGATTGCTCACGGTGTAACGTGTCATGTCGTGATCGCAGGTCAAGCTGCGGCAAGAAGAATCTGTGATGAGCTTGTGAAAGGCCAACATATCTCCATCTTTCCGAAAGGCCAGACCAGTGTGGTCTCCTTTGCAGGACATCTCGGAAATTCTCAATGATCTGTCCTTCGCCCTCTTTTGAAGGACGACTTGCTTGCGGCATTTGCGGGAGTGTCGCAGCAGGTAGACAACCTCCAGGTGGAAGGGACCCTTCTTCTTGCTCTTCAAGCACTCGAAGAGCCTTAAGACCTCTGCCCGACAGCACAGCTCCGGGCCCCCGCAAGGCGGCAGTGCCTGGCCGGGCTGCCAGGCCTCGTCCTGAAGGATCGGCAAGGTTTTCGCCTCTGCGTCTAGGGCAGTGACGAAGAGCGTCCGCTCTTTGGAGCGCAGGACTCGCCGCAGGCGCTCGATGGAGCGTTGGTAGGAGCTGCGGTCGCGCCTTCCATTCTTTGCCCCGGACCACAGCTGATGGTGTGGGAAGACCACATTCTTCGCCTCTGCCCATGTCTGCACATGTCCATGTCACAGTCTTGCAAGGCTGCTCTGCCAGGCCTTGGTGGACTGCATTCGGCGATAAACTGCGTGTATGGTACCCAACTTCTCCTCTGATTGCCCAGAGCCACGTTGACACCTTCGCTACACGCCAACGTGCTGGACTGCGACAACATGTCATGTGGGGAATTACTGTGTTCGATTCATTCTCCAAGGGTACTTGCTTGTGTCCAGAAAAGTCTTGAAGTCGTCCAGCAGCGCATGACGCACCAAGTATGGCGTGGAGTACATCCAGTCGAATGGGAACTTGCAAACTCGAATGCCCTTGTTCTGCAAATGTTTGGCGATGAGGCAGCTGCCACCCAAAGGCACCACCTCAGTTTTGCGGCTAGTGTGTGATTCAGAGCTAAGCGATCCAGTTGCCCACCAGCCAAGCAGCATGGCCAAAGGTCTGCTTCCTCGCCTTCGACGACTTGCCGATCTTTCCCATGGCCGGTCCAGGGCTTCAAGATGTTGTGGACTGTGCTGTCATGGTCTCGGCCTGAAGCTGTCTTTGGAGTCCTGTTCCTTGACTTGAGAAAGGCACGACGGGGTTGTGGACTGGCACCAGCACGAGAAGCTCTTCGATGCTCAGTCGCTCATGTTTTCTGCCAGAACCGCGGGCGTTTCCTGTGACACCGTTCCCGTTTGGAGCCCTCAGCGTGTAAAGCCACCGCCACCTGCGCAGAGCTCTGTTGCCTGGCTTATAGGTCTCAGTCTCTCTGCAAAAGACCGGCCGTGGAATGCGAGGTTCGTGGTCCCAGGTCGCTGGGGCAAAGCCTCGGCGCGGCGGGCGCGGCGCCCAGCGCGCATTCTGCTCAGGAGTCTCTCTTTTTCTGGGTGCTCCACCGGCAGCTCCTTCTCTTCGCGATCTTTGAAGAAGATCTAGCCGAAAGAAAGCCCCACTAGCGTGCCGGCCGGAACATGACGGCATGGCGCCTGCATGGTGAAGACCTTCCGCTGCGGATCCCAGCTGGTGAAGAACTTGTTCTCGGCCTTGTCAATCTCCATGTTCGGAACCTGCAGTGTGCCGCTCTCTGGCCTTGCCGGGCATCGGCCTACAATCGCCTTGAATGCGATCGTTTCATAAGGCTCGCAGGCCGTGAGCAGGTACTGGAATTTGGACTCAGTGCAGAGAGTGCAAGCGGTGCATTTCAAAGAGCTTCCGAAAGTGCAGCGACCGACCTCAGGAGGTTCCACCTGCGGTGTTGACGGAGATGTGCGAGCCATGCCCCATGCTCCGCCGCCCATGCCGAGACTCTGCCCGTACCTGCCTTCTGCTCGTAGGCAGACATGAACCGGTGCCGAGGCTTCACTCTTTCCAAGGCCTCCGAGACACTCTAATAATGACACCATTTCTGAGAAACTTTGACATTCTGTCGTGGACCTCTGGATACTCAACCTCGAAGAGCAAGGCCTTTTGCTGCGTTTCCGGGTCGCGCTCCTGCACTTGGGCAGAGGTCGTGAGGCGGCTCAGACACAGGCAAACGGCCTTTGTCACTCGGTAGCCGGGCCGCCCAATCTTCACCGTCTTCCGAGGTCCTGTCAGGAACTACAATACTTGCTGTCGACCTTCTGATCAGACACTCCCAGTCCTGAAGATGTTTGCGGCTGGGGTTGGATCGTTGCATCCTGGCGGGAGCTTGTTATTGTCAACGCATGGTGACCGTCGAACTAACTGCATGCTGCTTGATCTGCCTGTTTCTCGCGCGCGGCTCGTCTGGCCAGGTTGATCTGGTGCTTCTTGCCCTGCGTGTGCGCAAGGTAGCTTCCTGGCAGCAACCGGCAGCATGTTATGTCGCCACAGTTGCCATACAGCCCCTGCACGACGCCTTCGTTCGTGTGAAGCGTCAGGCACAACTTGCACTCATAGCTGCCAAGGTGGTTGCGCATAAAATAGGGGTCCTGTCTCACTGTGCAAGGAAATGGGATCCCAAGTTGAAAAAAGAACGGGATACTCTGAAGGCATTGGCGAGACTGTGGACCGGCACCGACTCGGCCAAAAGGACATCCGAAAACATCCGAAAACCGAGATTCGACGAGGGCACGGGAGCGAACAGACCTCTAGCGACTCTAGTGTCAGTGCAACTTTAGCCCAACTTTGCGAAGCTTCAAATGCTCCGTGTATAGATTCTTGTGCAAATTTGCGGAGGTGAGGTATCGGCAAGAGGATGAGAAGCTACTTCTCCGGCCGGGGCTCCTTGGACAAGTCAATGGTTTCCAGAGCAAGTTTGCGAAGCCGTTCACGCCTGTCACAATCACTCACTGCTGGCCGCAGCCACACAAACCGACATGCCTGTCTGCTGCGATCTCCTGATCAGTTGCGGGACCTCGGGAGGCCAGGCACTGGGCTCAAACCCCAAGCACATCAAGCACAAGCATTCCAAACGCGCCTGCCGTCCCGAACTTGTGACCGACACGATTCTGGAAATCCATCTTCTGACACTGCCTCAGCTGCTGAGCAGCTGAGCAGCTGAGCAGCGCTGCTCAGGATCTCGCCTCACCAGACGGGCCTCTCGTAAGGCGAAGACCCTTAGGGCCTGCAGCGCCTTTCTCCAAGCCGCGCGGCGTAGGACGTAGGACGGAAGGACAAGCGCTCCGGCAGAGGCGCTTCCGGCGCTTCCGCTTCACTTCGCCTTCTCTTGAGCCGAAGCCGCGGAGAGCGGCGAGGCCGAGCCGAAAACGCGAGAGATCCGATGATGCGGAGAGATCCGCCGAGTGCGACGCGTCCGCAGAGTCCGCTTTCGCTTCGGCGTCCGCTGAGCCGCCGCCGCTCCGCTTCCCTCGGCCACTCCGCCACTTTTTCTCCCGCACCGCAGCGTTGGCGAGTTACACGCGCTCTGCTCTGCTCCTCAACCTCTGCTCACTTCCGTGACAGGGAACCTGACGATGCGGCAGAGTTGCGGAGAGCTGTGGACTGTGGATCGGTGAATCGCCTAGCTTTGGCCCCGTCCAGCTTTGGGATGCCTTCCGTGCCAGGAGCAGAGTCAGAGGCTGAGACATCCCACTTTCCTTGCTAGCTTTCGGCCAAGCCATCCATGCACGTGCCGGCGTGTGAACACGAGCTGTGCGCACTGAGTGGCGATTGCATCTTCGAAACAGAAGCTCACCGCACACCCCAGAATCGGCCTCTAGAGCGGCAGCCAATGCCTGGCAGGCAACTTGCGATCGTGCAAGTCTACCGGCTTGGTTTCGGACAGTGCGGAGATCCGTAGCATGACTGTATTTTCATCGGCTTGGGGCTACTCGGTGTGCACATAAACCAAGAACCTACAGCTGAGGGGCATGCAGCTACAAAGCCAAATCACCACAAACCTGGCTTACGATCATTGCCCAGTCTCGCTGTCGAACCTTAAAGATATTTTGGATCAAAGGGCGGCAGAGGGCGGGAGACCTGGATCTGATCTGGATGTGACAACTAGGTCTCGAGACGCTTTAGGGACGCAGTTTGCAGCAAGTCAATAACAACTGAACGTGTGCTGCAACAAAGGCAGCACTGCAAGACTACGAAGGCAGACGCAAGTTTCCGGCTCCCCTGTCCTGCAAGCAGCGGAGCACAGCGGGCGGATTGCTTGGCTCCGGCAGCAGGTCTGGTGGGGTGAAGAGGGAAACCTCGCGCATCACAGGACACGCCAGCCGACGTTAGAGTTCGAACATCTTCGAACCGAGTGCCTCGCCTGCTTTACCCCCAAGGCTGCGCAGGCCTCGGCGGCCCAGCGGCCAAGTCAAAACACAAAACACCCTCTGGGCCCTCCGTACTCGTGTCCCGGGCGGCCGCCTTCAGGAATTGGGCGAGACGTCCGAGGGCCACGGCATTGGCCTCTGCACTCTTCAAGAACCCCAAAAAACAACGCGCTTTAAGATCTGGCGAGGAACCTTAGGCAACACGTCGGGTCGCACCTCAGGCAAGCAAGGAGCCAGGGACAGCGAGAGAGAGAGAGAGAGAGAGCGAGCGAGCGAGCGAGAGGAGCTAGAGAGCGACAGCGAGGCAATCAAGATGGCGAGAGGGAGCAGGAGCCACAGGCTGAGACGTGCAGAGACGATTGCGATTCTTGCCGAAGCCTGCAACCTTCCAATGAGGCTGTGGCAGAGATCACAAGAGCACAAAGCAGCCGTCCATCGCTCAGGTCTTGAACACAAAGTTTCTCTGCGTCCAGGCCACCTACAAAACACAGCCAAATAGAATCTGCTCGAAAGCTCAACCTGTCAATAGTGCCCAGATGTGCCCAGCCTAGAGGCAGCAGGCCGCGAACTTGCCGTGCGTGCGCGGGTGGCAAGGGCACCTCAGCCGTGCCACGCGCACTCGGCCCATGCGTGGAGCAAAGCTCTGCAGAGGGCCTTGAGCCTTGCGTCGATGACGGAGCAAAGCCACCTGAGCACTGGCCTGGCCACGACAGCATGGCCACAACGCTCTTCAGCCGCTCTTCGTCTTTGCTTCGCTGCCTCCAGGGGTCTTCCGCTCGCGAGGTCCGTCGGAGGCCTCGCCGGAGCCCCCAAGGCGGTAAAGCGGCCACCGCCCCTCGCTTCTCTGCACCTAGCTCTGGAGAGGCATGGGCATCGATCTCGTCCTCAGTCTCCTCCTCACCGATATGGGTCTACGGTGCTTCGTCGGATTCTACTGTGAACATCTGTAAACCTGCCTGTCCTCTGACTCTTCGGACTCTTCCTGGGAGCTTGGTGGCAGCCGAGCAGGCTGCGCCGCCGCCACCACGGAAACTTCCGTGCTGGACTCGGTGGGGAGCTTGGTTGGTGCGAGGCTGATTGGTACGAAATCTTGGTACAGCCGCTGCCAAGCAGGAGCCGACAAACTGCGGAAGTCGCAGGCGGCGAAGTCTGGGGCATACCCCACAGCACTGTTTGCTNTCGCCGCCTGCGACTTCCGCAGTTTGTCGGCTCCTGCTTGGCAGCGGCTGTACCAAGATTTCGCGCCAATCACCCTTGCGCCAACCAAGCTCCCCACCGCAACCAGCACGGAGGGGTCTGTCGCGGCCGCGGCGGCCCGCCCCCGCCACGGCCGCCCCCAGGGAAGCTTCCGTGCTGGGCTGGGTGGGGAGCTTGGTTGGTGCGAGGCGGATTGGTACGAAATCTTGGTACAGCCGCTGCCAAGCAGGAGCCGACAAACTGCGGAAGTCGCAGGCGGCGAAGTCTGGGGCATACCCCACAGCACTGTTTGCTACGGGGAGCTTGGTTGGCGCAAGGGTGATTGGCGCGAAATCTTGGTACAGCCGCTGCCAAGCAGGAGCCGACAAACTGCGGAAGTCGCAGGCGGCGAAGTCTGGGGCAGACCCCACAGCACTGTTTGCTACGGGGAGCTTGGTTGGCGCAAGGGTGATTGGCGCGAAATCTTGGTACAGCCGCTGCCACGCAGGAGCCGACAAACTGCGGAAGTCGCAGGCGGCGAAGTCTGGGGCAGACCCCGCAGCATTGTTTGCTACGGGGAGCTTGGTTGGTGCAAGGGTGATTGGAGCGAAATCTTGGTACAACCGCTGCCACGCATGAGCCGGCAAAATTCGGAAGTCGACACTGCTGCCCGAATGTGTGCCCGGCGCAGAGCTTGCTGCAGCTAGTGCTGTGTTGAGAGTTTGGTCTGCCGAAACTGATGTTGGCACGGCTCCCGCCGCCGCAGCCAGCTCTTCTAGCCCTGAGAAATATTCAAGCACATCCAGCACATCCGTGGCCATTTCGGGGGGTTGCTCTAATGCCTCTGAGCGCCGACTCTCGCCCGCGTTCGCGAGCGAGCTCCAAAGCCGACTGGCCGGACCTCGGCGCAAAACTACAAGGGCAAGCGACTCTGTGTGTGCAGTTTCGGCAAGGGGCTTGTTCCTTGCTGCCAAGACGTCCATGCCCGCTGCGGCCAAGGCATGTATCTGCAACTTTGCATGCTGCCAGCTTACATCCACAAACAATCATACGCGCCATGATGGCCAACCACCGCGACCCAAACAACCACAACCACCAGGACCACCGCAGGACCACCGCGATGACCACTACCACCAAAGGCCGTGAGGAGACCACCACGACCACCAGGCGGCCACGAGGAGATCCAGCACGCGACATGTGTTTTCGGATCTGAGACAACCCGCACGTGTTGTCGCTATTTCGTTCGTAACGCACGTATGGGTGTTCATTTGCGTGTGTGTGTACACCCTGATTCTAAGCTAAGGGTTCTGGTGAGGACTTGCTGACATTTATAGTTGCAAAGGCAGGGGGTGCCAGGGGATCGCAGAAGGCTGGCACCAACGAAGACCTTTCTGCTTTCCTGTGATATCGACTCGGGACGCCGAGTTGACGTACCTGCAGCTTGTGACACACTTCGCCGTATAAGCTGTGCATTATTTGGCATTTCATTATTCTGGATGGCACAGGGCTAAGCTGAGGACCCTGTTCCAACGATTTCAGGGCCTGCACCTACCAGTGTCATGTCAACATGTGAGCATTTGAATCGTCGTTGTCAGGGCACCCAGGATACTTAGGAAACCTCCTCATCTTCTACAAGATCTCCCCAAGAAAGTGCGAGTGGTGGTGTCAACCTATCCTCCGTGTGCGGCCTTGTCGCCACCGGCAACACTCGCTCATGCGAACTGCCAGGGTACGTTGTGCGGCCCATTATGGTACCATAACAAGTCGCAGTCGTACTCCTTCGGACAGACTATACTGGAGCGTACCGCACTTGATGATGGCCAATTCTCTTCAGGTGATAGGCCTCCTATGGGACCAACAGTGGAATGGTGCCCCGATTTTGACAGGAGATGGGCTTTCGTGACCAAAAGGTCCCCCGGTGACTCAAGCAGTCGCATGGTGCTCATGAAGGAGCGTGATTTCGAGCGTTGATCAGTGTCAGCTCATGGTTTGTGGCAGCATCTCGGCTTCGTGTTGCATTGCTTGGTTAGACTTTCGTTTGCATTCATGGGGCCCGCGAGTGATTCAGAAATCATTGGTGTGGACATTCTGCAGTATCCTGTCGAATCTGAAGTCAATGATGTGATAGCACCTTCTCCTTCGGCGATTCCATTGCCGAGCTTTGGGTGCCAGTGAATCGATATCTTGAAATTCACGCAGGATCTTGTGGAGGGAAGCTCAGGACGAGACATTTCAGGACTGGACGTCCCAGGACCAGCCGCCTCAGGACCTGACGATTCGAAAGCCTTGAGGGACTCGTCTTCTTCTCGTGAGAGTACATCTGAAGCTCCATCTGAAGACAGTGACATGTCAGTTGGACAATCAGCAGCTCCTAAGAGGCAGACTCGCACCCCTAAAGGGTCTGTGGGCAAAGCTCTTCAGGAGAAACGGAGGAGGCAAAACATGCTGGGAGCAGTGGAGCTTGGTGACGGTGCTATGCAGGTTGATTCCAGTTCTGCGGATGATGCATCAGATTTTTCGGTCTTGTATGATATGGCAGACCAAGCCGTGTTTGGCGACTTCTCGCCAAACCGGGCTGACGGCACCTACGACAACGTTTTCTGTTCTTGCTCCTCCCCCCCACCTCCACCACCTCCTCCAGTTTCGACAGGTATCGACTGCACTCCCACAGCACCTCCGAAATACGCAGGGGATGCTCTTCTTACCACCAGTGGTCAGGACTTGCACACAGAGTTGGTGCTCTCTAGAGTGGTGGGTGGTGCAGTCAGGGTTAAAATTAAGAGCTGGCAGACTCGAGTCGTTTTGAAGGCAGCTGCTGAGCAGGACATTGAGCGCAACATGCTTGCTTTGGTCAAGTTGTGCGACTGCAGGGGTTCAACCTCCTCCTCCATCTGAGCTGCATTATTTTGTTACAGTGATGTGCCAGTGCACTGGAGATACCACTCAGATGTTTGCACATGTCAGGTGCCTCTCCAAAGCTCATGTTTATTGGTCGTTCGTTTGCTGGAACCTTTTGTTCCGCATGAGGACCTTTCTGCTGAGCAACGCAATCTGTACTATTCTGCGCATGGTTCAGTATTTCCGGGCATTGATTTCATGATTCACTCACGATTTTTAGCCCCGGCTACTTAGCCGGTGGTCCTGAGCTGTTGGCCACTATTCACAGGCGACTCCATGGAACGACGATGCTTCGTTCATTCAGACCTTAGACAGAGTGACCATTTCAGCGACATGGCAGTGCCCGGTTATCACTCAGGGCCACGCCAGCTACCAGGAACACATTTCGTGCTCCGGAGCTGGGGACGAGGCCCGACAGCAAAGTCTCATTCATGGCGTGGTTCACTTCAAGAGAGATCACAAGTATGTCGCGCATAGCGGCAGATCCATGATTGCCGGTTTCACGGTGGCAGTTGCTAAGCAATTCACACCACTCCGAGATGCATCAGGACGCCCGCTTTTTCAAGTTCCTCTGACACATGCTCAGCAGATCCAGCGAGGTTCCGGATACTGACTCGTCTTCCCAGCACAAGGAGGAAAACCCCAGGACTTCAGCCTGATTTTGTTGTCATGTTCATGTTGCAGCTTTGGGAGAGCAACTCACATGTGGATACGTAGTGTTCGGCTGCATTTCCTATGTTGTTTCTTGGTAGTGAGCTACGCCACGTCGACGAGATTCCCGATCCAGGACCCCTCCTAGGTCGCATCGAAGGAGTCAGGATTTGTCGTCGGGACGCGCGTCTCGTCACAGATCGCGTGTCAGATCTCCTCAGAACATCAGGGTTCGTCCAATCAGATGCCAAGGACATGGAAGCAGACTTCTCATGAATGGGATTCGAACGCAGGCATGAGCATCTTGGACGTTCCTCTACATAAGGTGATCTCGGGAGGGAACAACAATTGGGCCTTGCGGCAGGTAGCACATGGTCGTACCATTCAGTGGGAGAACTTTGGATCAAGACAGGAAGCAATCTGTTGTGGAGCGCTGATGCGAGCGCTCCGGTCAGATCAGGCTGAACAGGAAGGCACGTATTTTGTTACCGTATTGAATGCATCTCAAAATAAGCACTTTCCAGCCTCTGATATGCATGACTGGTCAGCTCGGTACAACACAATTAAGAGGTTGGCAGAGGACATGGTCAAAGAATTTCGGAAGAAGGCTCCGGTTCAGACCAAACAGACTTTGCTAACGCGACGTCAGACGTTGGAGTCGGAGAATGCCAGGCTGGAGGGTCAATCATCGCGGTCAACTCGGGCAGACCCAACTCCCAATCACCCTCGGCGACAAGGAACTCCGGCTTTTTCGAATCACCTGACAGAGAGAATGCTCAGGACCCAGGACCGATCACCGCCGGCCAAACCCAGACCCCCGGACGGATCCAAAAAGTAGATCCGCATTTGGGGTGTCCAAGATGGATACGTAGTGTCTTTTGTGGATCCGCTACCATTTTTGGGTGAAACAAGGAAACCTACAACTT
>BGNK01005081.1:9368-42629 GCA_003297005.1 Symbiodinium sp. clade A Y106 | reverse complement strand
CCCAGAAGACGTGTAGCCATGACAAAACCAGAGACGTCGCTTGCTCCAGATGCCAAAAAAAAAAAAAAAGACTCCCAAAAAAATCCACCCATAGAATATGCAAGGGCGATAGCAGTAGTTAGAGCAGAGATAGGCAGACATGCGAGACTAGTTAAACGAGCCCTCACTTCGTGATGGTTTCAGGAGACCGGGAAGTGTACGGGCATCGGCTTCGTGAACTTCATGGAGAAGGATGCCGCCGAAAGGGCGATTCGCGTGCTGAATAGTTTCCCTTTCCTTGAGCCTTGCCTGCGCTAGTAGGTTTAAGAGTTTTGACTACCCTTTTTGCCTTAATGTACATATCTCCGATCTGGGCTATGTCACGGTAAACTGAGGGGCACTTTGGGAATGCTCTGGGGTCTAGCAATGGTCCCTTTTAAGAGCACCAAGGTCCAGCCCAGACTCTAACCCCTTACTCATGAGTCCGTGCTTGCTTCGAGCGAGCGTGCGAATCGAAACCTTCATCGCCAAACACATGACTTGTCAGCCTTTGTCCAGGCGAAGTCGTAGGCACAAAGAATCATGTTGTGCCCTTAAACTCTGCAAGCGCTACTGAGGACGGCAGCTGGCTGACGGTGAAGAAGAAAGGGCCTCCGAAGAGCAAGGGCGAGGGCAAAGGTGACAAAGGTGACGAGAAGGGATCCGGAAAGCCTTCCAAAGGAGAGAAGGGCAAGGGGAGCAAATCATAAAATCATAGACCCTCTTCTGCAGTTTAGGTAGGTTATTATCAGAGAACTACCCTTTGGGAGAGGGTTTTTCAAGAAAGCGGCAACTTCCTGGCTGAGGTCTGGTCGGTCTGGTGGACCTGGATTCCTGTGCGGCTTCTCTGAGAGGCATTGTCTCTACATTGCTGGGCTCTTGAGTTATGAAATTGGAAGACGATGAAAACGATTCATGGCATGTGTGTGTTCGGGCAGAAAACGCAAGAGCACTGCCTTGACCCAAGCGTGAAACACCAGGGAGGAAGACACAAAAGCGCAACTGTGAAATCTCATGCCATCACGCCACCCTGGCCACATCAACGGAGTGTTAGCTTGTTTCGGACTCGCTACGGCCTGGAGGAAGCCAACCGTTGAACCGTTTAAGAGTCCGTCCGGACGCTTGTGACATGTAACCCATCATGAAAGTCCTGAGCGGGCTTGTCATCAGCTACACGGAATGGAAACACCATAGCACGCCGCTGTTGTTGTCTCGCTTTGACAGAGGACGCTAGCCACAGACTTTGCATCTGTGCATGTCTGTGCCGTCTGCCATCGTGTAATCTTTCAGGACGTTTTCAATGCGTCAACACACCTCGCGGCTGCGCCTGCAGCATACCAGCTTGCTATGCTATTTCGCCATTTGTCAGCCACGTAGCAACGTGTCGGCGCGATGCTGGCACAGGAAGGCATCAGATGACATCCACAAGGCCCTGACCCATGTTAGTCAAATTTGATGCCTTTACCAGGATTCAAGGAGGTATGGCCGGGCAGACAGGTGCGAAAAGAGGAGTGCCTGAGGACTTGGCAGATTTCATTGGCGAGCAGCACTTGACAATTTCTTGCGGTGCCAGCAATCTGCTGCGTTTGACACGGCCCAAGCTGATGGATACAGGTAGGTTGGCAGGCAGAGCAACCCCTGCAACTTGCCAGTCGCCATGAAGGGCTGGTACAAAGGAATGGATTGGGATATGATGTACATGGGCCCGATGGGGCCCATGGGCCCAATGCCCATGATGGGTGGTCCTATGTTCTTTGGAAAGGGATACATGGACTATGGCGGCTTGGCCATTGCTTGTCTTTCATCTCTTTGACATGACTACTTGTTACTGCACTCTAGGCCCTATAAGCCTTCTCAACCGAAATGAGCAAAGGCAAAGGCCCCATGGACCCCTTCAAGGGCTTCGGCAAGGGCGGCTACCCCGCGCCCAAGGAGGCGAAAGGCCTCGTCAGGTCAATCGTCTCCTC
This sequence comes from Symbiodinium sp. clade A Y106, assembly GCA_003297005.1. Lineage (NCBI taxonomy): Eukaryota > Dinophyceae > Suessiales > Symbiodiniaceae > Symbiodinium > Symbiodinium sp. clade A. The sequence goes on along the minus strand of BGNK01005081.1, from coordinate 40,644 downwards.
ACAGGCTCAGGGCTCAGGGCCTCGGGGCTTTCAGGGTTCCAAAAGGAAATGTTTAGGTGTTCTTTTGGCGCAATTTAGGGCTTAGTCTGAGTTTAGTTGGCTTGGTTTCTGCGTACTTTCTGGAAGGTCGTCCCGGGGACTGGTGGCAAGTGGAATAACGATGAAAACACGTCATTTGGCATCGATGATTTTGAGAGCGATCGCTTCTCACAGCTGCGTGCACTGTTGGAATCCACCGATGGCTTTGTCCTCATCCGAGGCTCTTCGTCGGTGGACTTCCTCCAGACACAACAAACCTAGAGATGTACCAGATCTTCTCCGCTTTCGGACCCATTGCCCCAAGAGGAGTGGCATGGCACCATAATTCCCCGAGAGGCGGTGGCATATCCGTTTAGCTTTCAACCGGTCTATGGTTCCTAAACAACAGTTTATGTGCACATATATGTGTTCTTGTGCTTTTTGGGCGCTGGTCCTTTTCAATTCTCAAGGCCACAGCTCTTCTGGACAAGGACACCGGGCAGTGCACAGGCATCGGCTTCATTAACTACATGACTGCAGAGGCAGCAGAGAAGGCTCATTTCCGAGTGTGCTCAGCGTTGCAATGGTTCAGATTCCGGATCCGAGACTAACGGCGATGCCGCACAGGCAATCCGATCCCTCAACAGCTTCCCATTTACAGACGGCACGCGGCTCACGGTGAAGAAGAAGAGCTCTCCGAAGAAAGGAGAGGGTAAAGGTGAAGGCAAGCACAAAGATGACAAAGGTGGCAGGGCCCTGAGGACAGAGTGAGCCCATTTGAGCGTCGGAGTTCTCAAACTCTGGCTCAGTCAAGGAAAGTAAAAAAATTCTCAAAGGGAAGAGGCCTCAAAGTGCCGCGAGTCTGCATTTGAAAAGCCAAGTGGCTCCGCAATTTTGCCTAACTACTGTAGCCCAGGTCATTGCCTATTTCCCACTGCACTTATCAATGTGTGACCCTGACAGCACGACAGTCAGCGTCTAGTCTCGTAACTCTGCGTGTAGGTTCCCGGCCAAGGAACCTCCTCGCGCGCTCGAAATATTCGAAATGGCGAGAGCGCGGCACCACACTTTACCGAGAAAAAGCTGCCAGGGCCGTTAATCTTTGCCAAGTAGAGTGCTTGCCCCGTTCGAGCGGTTTTCACGCTGAGCCGCTTGCAGAGTCGGGTCTTTTGGCTTGTTGGTTCGAGCCCAGTCCAAGCCAAAGTGAGCTTCCGACCGCCACGAGGAACAGGCCGAGTGTGCGATTCTGGAAGTCCAATAATACATACATTACATAACTACATGTTGGGTCTTTATACATATATATACATATATATGTGTGTATGTATGTACATTACTATGATTATGACGACTACTTTTAGTGTTACGGTTACAGTAGTATTGTCTTGTCGAGGTTGAGACTTAAGCGAAAGGTTGACAGTGTTTGCTAGTGAGCACGAGGAGGAGACCGACCACATCCGACGTTGTGTCGGTGGTAGTAAGAACCATGATTAAGCACACAAAATGCCACAGAGACAGCGGCAGAGGTTGCAATGAAGGTTGATGAGAAGCCGATGTGATACGACTTAATACGAGCTCCTTTTCCCACACTGTAAGTGGCTTCCGACGATCCGTGTGAGGTGAGACTCCTCGCCTCATGGTGGCCAGTTCGCTACACCATGTGGATGCAAGTTGCCGGGAGCAGTGTATTCATTCATCAGAAATGCAGCAAACCAGAGAGGGCGCGCTGCATGGCATATGGTCTGACAGCGTCACCACCAAGCTAATCTAGATTAATCAAGGGTCAACGTCAACAGAGTCTCAACCTCCGCCACACTGTACCGAGGTTTCATTCGAAGATGTTGGTGGCCCGAGCGGTCCTGCGGAGAATCTTCAGCCTGTTCCGACATGCGCCCTGTCTTTGAAAACATGGTCTCGACAACAGCAAATGTACGTAGGGTTCTGGATTTCAGGGGTTGGACAAGAGCAGGAGGATCTGGGTTCGGCGTGGGGGGGCTGCAGCCACGGACATGCAGAAATTGCAGCTCAGCAGATCGGGTTCTGTGGCACATCCTTTCATCACTGGTGCAGCATGCTCACATCCGTGTCCATCGCGAGCTTGCACCGACATTCTACGTCAGGCGCAGTCTCTGGGAGTGCCTCGCCTGCAAGCGGTATCGAGCCGTAACTGACGCTCTGGATGACCGGTCGTGTGTCCGCCGCCGCATGGCGCTGAGGAATGCTGAGAAAGTCGACCACCTCCCGCCTCCCGCCGAATGCGAGAATCCGAAATACCTGGATCCTCAGCTCAGAATTGGACTATGTGACTATATAGGAGGTAGGTGTCTGGTGGGAGTGCAATCCGACCCCAACTCGGCTCCTCCCATATTCAATCCTTGTTGGCAGCCGTGGCTCAAAGAAGCTCCGGCGCCAGCCGGCCAGCGGCGATGAGCGTCGGCTTTGCTGAGCCCACACGCCTCGCGGCAGGCTTCTACCATAGCCTGGTGCTCAGCAACGACCGGGAGCTTGCCACGGATGGAGATCGCCAATCCCAAGTCCATGGTTTTGGGACGAAGAGGAACTTCCTCCAGGCCACGACTACAGGCGTTGCACCTTCTGGTCAGGCCGCAGAAAAGCTAAGCTTAGCCGACGGTGCCGAGGGAGGGGACGGGACCGGAGGCCCTGGCGGGCTTTTGGCACGTGCTTCTGGATTCACGGCAGAGCCAGAGCTCTTGGACTTGTCCCTTCTGAGTGGAGATGGAGGGGAAGTCGTCGCCGTGAGCTGCGGAGGAAATCACTCCGCCCTTCTGCAAAAGCGTCCTGGCGAGGAGGGCGGTCAGGTCTGGATTTGGGGCTTGGGAAACGGTGGTCGATTGGGAGTGGAGCGGCCAAAGAAGAAATCCGATTTGGACCACTTGCTACAGACTTCTATGTGTGCGGCCGAAGCAAAGGCTGCCCTTCTCAGCGACAAATCTTACGTGCAGCAAGTCACGAGTGGCGATGGCAAGTGGGGCCTAAACGTGCCATTGCGCGTGGACTTCGGCACGGATCGAATTACGTCCATAAGCTGCGGCACAGACTACACATTGGCCCTGACAGAAAACGGGGCAATCTATGCCTGGGGCATCGGAAGCTATGGGAATTTAGGGACCGGTATGATCTGCGATCAATGGACACCTGCTCTTGTTCACATGCCCGACGTGAAGTGCTGGCAAGTGGCAGCGGGCACAAAGCATTCCATGGCTCTGGCCAGGACCGGAGGACTCTACTCCTGGGGCCATGGGGGTCATGGTCGTTTGGGTCATGGTCCAGCATGTGAGGCAGCCCTGAAACCCACACTTCTGCAAATTGAGAATGAGAAGGGCGGAGCCTCGGCGCCTCGCTTTAAGTTTCTGGCCGTTGGGGAGGCCCACTCTGCTGCTATCGACCTCATTGGCCAGGTTTGGTGCTGGGGTGCGGGCTCTTTTGGCCGCTGTGGCCATGGAGAGGAGGATGACAACATGTATCCACGGCAAGTGAGCTCAATGATCGGGAAGAGTTGCTGCCAAGTAGCCTTAGGGGTTTGTCATAGCCTGGCACTCACAGCCCGCGGCACCATCTGGAGCTGGGGGGGCTATTTATACACAGGCCACGGGGAGAGTGACGATATTGAGACTGCCAGGGAACTGGATGCGGAGAACCTGAAAGGTCACGCGATCATCGAAATTGCTGCAGGGCGTTTCCATTCCATGGCCTTGAGTGGCACTGGCGACGTCTTCAGCTGGGGCTCCGGGAGCATGGGACGCCTCGGCCTCGGCCAGAACATCAGCGATCGGAAAGTTCCCGAGCAGATTTCGAATCTGCGTGGTTGGGTGAAAGAGACCCAGACCCGGGGGCCCTGCGCCTCCCAGTCTTGGGAGGATGGTTTAAAGCCTTCGTCGTTCGAGACCCCGAAAGGCCAAAAGGCTCAGAGCTTGGAGAGCATCGAAGTGTTGGCCTGTGGCGGCATGCACTCCGCCGCTGTGGAGAAAGATGGCTCCTGCTGGCTTTGGGGTACCGGGGAGTATGGGCAGAATGCCTCGCCGGAGGGTCAGGACTTCTGGAAGCCGGTCTTACTCGCAGCCATGGACCCTTTGTCAGGCTCGAAGATCAAAGTGCTCACCATCGGCTTGGGCCTGGAGCATTGCCTCATGATCTCCAGGAACTTGGAGCTTTTTGCCTGGGGTCGGAACCACCATGGACAGCTCGGCCTTGGAACGACCAAGGCAGGAGCTCTCAGTCTTCTTCCATGAGGTATACTGTGCCTGTTAAAGTCGCTACTGGTATGGTCTTCTGAGTAGAGAGATGTCTCACGTCGGGAGTCCACAGCAGACCAGACAAGCAAGGCCCGGAGATGAGTTTAGGAAGGGAGCATGATTCGCATGATGGTCCCAGCCAGTGCAGCGCGTACTTTAATGGCTTGTTAAGCTTGGCTAGACATGGGCAAGCTCGGCAAAAGCAGCCCCATCAAGAATTGCGCGAATCTCACCCTTGTTTTGCTTACCACCGTTTGGCTGAGCAATTTGAGGTTCCAGCTGCAACAACTTGCACGTGAACGGGGAGCGCACAGAAAGGGAAGGGGGCAGAGTGGGGGAGGGGGGGAGGGAGGCCGGGCAAGAAAGGAGATAAGCGCTTTGAGGCAAAAGGAATGCAGGAGCCGTGTTTTAAAGCAAGACCAAGCCGGCCGATGAGCATTCTATAAGAGTCTATATGCGTTCAAGTCAGTAGCTCCAAGGAAGTCAGATGTCCTTTATAAAATCACGAGCTATGCTGGTACCATTCAACCATTTCCAGCTCTGAGTTTGAGAGCCAGGGCTCTGTAGGGCCAGTTCTCGAGGACATGAGCGAGCCCACCTTCGTGGCAGCGCTTTCCAAAGTGAGCGCGGTGGCCGCTGGAGAGGATCACTCTGCAGCGATCACTCCCGGCGGTGAGCTCTACACGTGGGGCAATGCCGAGTGCGGCAAACTCGGCCACGGCTCCAGCATGATTCGGAGCTCCATGGGCTTTCCCAAGCAGGTACGAATCGAAAATCGCATGAAGTCGGTGAGTTGCGGTGCCATGCACACGGCAGTTATCGGAAGCAACGGAGAGCTATTCACCTGTGGCGCAGGATGGTTTGGCCGTCTAGGTCATGGAGACATGGATAACCAGTATTCCTTGAAACTCATAGAAACCGTCCAGCCCGATTTGGGCACGTCAGTGGAGTGCCCCAGGTTTGCGCATGTGAGCTGCGGGTCTTTCCACACGTGCGCGCTGGATGAGCGATCGATGGTGTGGGTCTTTGGTCGGGACTATACAGTCTGCGAAGAGGATCACATAAAGTCACCCCTTCTGTTCAAGAAGATCGAAGAGGGTGCTGAATTACTGTCTGTTGCAGCAGGGAGTAACCACACTCTTTGCATCACTTCCCAAGGCAGCTTGTGGGGTTGGGGTGATAACAGCAAAGGTCAACTTGGCTTGGGGAAAGGATCTCCCGATCAAGTTGGCCCAACATTGATTTCCTGCAAAGGTTGGGGTGCTGGAAAGCCGGAGCTTCTAGCCGTGACGTGTGGCCACGCCCATTCCCTGGCTTTGACAGATTCGGGTGAGATGTGGGCCTGGGGCCTTCAAAGCGGTGGCCGACTGGCATTAAAAGCGCCCTATGAAGGCAAGTTCTGTCCCATGCCTCTCAAAGTCTACCCTTCCTGGAAGCTGGTTGAAAAGCCACAGGAAAAGGCGAAAGCATGATAAAACGTCGTGCCAAAGTGCCTGGTTAATGATGTCCCCGATGCAGAGAAGCTCTCGCAACTGCTCCGGGTCAAAAGAAGGCAGCTATCGGAGGAGAGCCTGCAGGCACTGCAGGTGTGGAAATGGCTTATCCTTGCCGAAGTTCCCAACTTCAAACTTGAGACCCCGGCTAAGACCTCATTTACTTAAAGCAGTCAAAGTCTTGAGGGGACATGGAAGCCTTTAGACTCTCGTTGAAGAGCTGTTGAGCCGCTTTGAAGCTCTTCAGGCGCTCTCCGGCAACACATTATGGTATATGGTAGTGTATGATAGCAGATTGTCACATGGTATATATAGTAGAGTATAGTAAAGTATCAAAAAAATATAGACTACCATGGGTCGAGCCTTTGCCAAGGTCACCGGGAGTCGCAAGCGTTATGGTGTCCTCGGAAGGCGCGCACGCCTGGACACTCTGACCTTCCCCAACGAGGAGCTGCTTGACAAGCCTTAGCAAAAACAGTAGATAAGAATCGTGTGGATATAATATATATATATATATATTTCTATATTTATACATAGGTATATGTAAAGCATAAGTATAAATATACACATAATTACATATATATATATATATATGTACATATGTATACATATATGTGTTTGCTCAGGGCCCTTTGACTGAGAGTCGCGCACCGTGTTCTGGCATAGCCCCTGCTGCTTTTGCCAGTGCTGAGTCATGAGAGGGTATGTTGGAGCGCTGAGGTGGCACAAATGCTGCTCCTTGACTTCATCGCATGGCTTAGACAACGGCCTTGCAGTGTAGTGGCACATGTTTTCGGAATGTTGGGAGTTCAGGAATAAGCAGAATCATCGTCATCATGTCGACATGCGAGGCATGGTCAACGATGGAAAGCAGATGTTGTGCCGCTCTTCCGCACTGTTTTTCGGTGTTGAGTTCAGGGGCATTGCCAACAGGCCAACAGGATCTTTATCCGTGCATGTGATGTATGCCATTGGTTTGCTGTTGGGAGGTTAAGCCGACTTAGACTTAGGTGAAGATGTGAAGGCAATGCCTCCATCTGAGCTTGTCAATCAGCACCACGGAATGTTGCTGCCTAAGCTGCCAGAAGATGGAGCCTGGCACTGGCACCCCGTCGAAGTCCAGAAACACCCAGGTGTGGCACCCATGCCTGCATGGGTGCTGACGAAAGGTGTCTGCACGTGGATCATCAAGAGGCAGCCTAGCGGATAAATGCTCTTGAAATCCCTGAGCAGCAGAGGCAGCAGTGGTACTGTGGTACTGCTCTCATGGTGTTACCATCCAAGGAAGAACTGACGCAGCCGAAGAAGGGGCAGTGCCCTGGAGCCTCTCGGATTCTAAAACTGCGTCCATTCCAAAAAATCTGAGTTTGCAATCTTTGCTAAGTGTGCGCATGGAACTGCAGCAGTCGCAAGCTGAGAACTGCCATGACGACTGCATCCGGTCGTCTGAAAGGCTGGAGTGCATCCACCTAGGCCAGGTCCCTGGCAGTTCCTCCAGCATTCGGGTGAAGGCTTTAGCGAATGATTTCTGTAGGGTTTTTTACGAACAGGGTTCTTACTTGTCTCTTTGGCCGCTCGCTGATGAGGCGAGCTCACCCAAGAAGCTGGCACTGAAGGGCACAATGCTCAATTCGCCCCGCGGCGCGCAGTCAAAGGGCAAAACGACTCCTCCGTGGCATGCGTTGTGTGCCTGTTCAACTGCCAAGGTGCGAAGTGACTTCAACCAGCCAGAGAAGTATGAATCTCGTCTCAGACGTAGCATCAGTCGCAATGCCAGTTTAAGCATTGCTCATTTAGCGATGTTTCAGGAAGTCTTCTCCATGTCCATGCCGACAATGCCTCTGCTCTGGCTCACGCAGCCCGACTCAGCCCAGTTCCGAAGGCCTTTTTGCTTTTCCGTCTGCTTCACGGTTCGTCGGAGATTTGCGAAGCTTGCCGGCCTTACCCCCTGCCGCTCCCTTGGGCAGGACCGCGCGCCGAAAGTCATGGGAGCGATTCCTGAAAAGCTGAGGTAAAAAAGACCGTCGGGCTTGATACTTGCAACAGGTGCAGCACGGAGGCGATCACGCCGACGACTTTTCAATTACGATTCCAACGTTTCGCCATAATTGCTTCTTGCCGCGACTCACATGACATTCATCATCAATAAATAGGGACAGGGCGAACAGGATAGATCCCACTCCTCTGCGTGGTACACCGATACGGTACTGGTTTTGCGTATGCTGTTTGCACATGGGCGATGCCCTGCGTTGGGCATCACGTGTTGGGTTTGTCTGGTGGAAGGAGCGGACGGCGGAAAGCTTGGGCCTTAGAGAGTACTTTGGCATCCATTTGTGCCACAAAGGCTTTTCGCACGTGAGGGAATGTCAGAGTGATGAGGACGTCTAGAGCCTAGAGACAAAATACATCGAAATTAAAACCCAAATTAAAGTCAGGTAACTTCCGTGCAGTCCCTTCGGAACAAAGACAAACTGCCTCTGTAACCGAGGCCGCATCCAGCTCCAGGCCAGCTCCATCGTGCTCCCCTCTCCCCTCTCGCTTGTCTCAGCATTTTCCGCACAATCAACTTCATACAGTACAAGTAGCAAATTATGCCGCCAGAGAGGGCAGGTGCCAAGAAGTACGGGAACTGGAATCTTTCGAAGTGGTGCCTTGAACATTCTCGGGAGAGGCGTAGAAGATCCGAATCCGCATCGAACAGGAAGAGGCAACGGCATCCAAGGATACTTCGCCTTATGCCTACAGTGCTCTAACACAGACATGTATATATGTATGTTACTACATACTACATACACACATGTACACACACACGTTTATGCATATATATATATATATGTCTCTGTGTGTGTATGTATACACACACGCACGCACAAATCTATATATCAATATCACCAGCTTTCTTCAGATGACATGGTTTCAGATGCTGCGACATCTTCGGCGAGTTCGGGCTGGGGTGAGGAGTCGTGGATTTGGGATATACCACGACATCTCTTAAAGGCTCATTTCAGAGCATCATTATATGACCCAGTGCCCGCCTAAATCAAGAATCCACTGTGCTCCAGATTGCTGTGCACTGACTCTCGTGTTCCCCGGTGCATCCCCGAAGATAGGCAAGGGGAACTGAGGTTCGGTTTTGGGTATGATTGGCCGAGATGTTGCTTGGTTCAGAAGGGTGCAGGAGCCAAGTTACTAGCAGCTTCTACCGTGGCATGTCAGCATGGCATTTAGGATAACGTTTTGGCATGCGGGGTTCCAGCACCCCATGACCAGTGCTGCATCTCAGAACGACTGCGCAAACAGTGAGATCGGATCGAAGCCTGAGTCGCTTTGTGCACCAAGTTGAGCACGTGACCGCAAGCTTTTCAGACTAGAGTTGTAAGCTGCGCGAAGGAATGAGCAAGCAAGAGGAAGATTCACATTCTCACAAGTTCGAGGTAAGTAGGACAACGTGCGCTAGCATACGGGCGAGAAGGTGTACTCAGCACTCTAACTAAGGCGATGTGTTCGGCATGTCGGGCTTGCTGAAACTTGTAAGTTAGTGACACCTTGAGCCATCTCCCTCCGATAACATGTGGTCCTGTCGAAGGCGAGCGTCGCGGAAACGTTCCGCACCTACGAGGGATTTGAAATCGGCTGAATCGCAGCTCACAGATCTCATCTCAGGCTCTGCGTCCAAGCGGAAAGAAGCATCCAGGCCGACGCAGCGTAATTAGGCGTCAAGGATCCTTCAATGTCTTCCTTGGAGCGATAGGTCTGCCTCCCCGCGTGGTGGCCCTACACTGCAGAAGTTGAGAGATCCTGGCTTTTTGTGACGCTGAGCCCTGCCTTACCATAGCCGTAGCCTGGCTCGATGCTCTGCGGCGAAGAGTCAATAGATGACAAGCTCTGGCAGAAAGCATCATCCGGAGCAGCTTCTCGCTGAACACTTCGCTACCCATGCAGCTGAGCTTCGTAACTCCGAGTTCACTTTACCTGCTAGACGGTTCATGAGCCGCCACAACACGCAACAAGGATGTTTAGGTTCATGCGCCGTCTGCAATGGATGCTGAAATTGCATCTGCCTTGACATGGATGTGGCCTCGGCGTCGCTTGGTAGCTTAGGTATACCCTCTGCAGGCTTACCTAAGGACTGCCTTGTGTGAGTAGGGCTGTCACGAAACATGAGGACGCCAAGTGCCGTCATCCGATTGCAGATTCTGGAGGACCTGACGCTGACATCAAACAAAGCTTTGTGCGGGCATAGCCAGGTACTGGCTCAACATAGAATACCAGCGATTACGCAAAATCGTCGTGCAAATACTACGTTAATTCTAAGCAGATTCATAGCAAGAGTACTAGTACGGTAATTCCTTGTAGGCACTTTCATGTTTCCTTTGGTCCAGGCCCATGGCCTGGCCGACTGCAAGAACCCATACTGCGTACCTCGGCCCCCCAGTTCTGGAGTTCTGGAGACGTTCGGCTTAGCTTGAAGCTGTGTTTAAACAGCATATTGGGGCCCGATGGATGCCCGGCAGTTCCTGCAGCCAGGGCATGCAGAACTTTAAGTTGCATCGCTTGCACAGGGGGTCCGCCTCGGCGACAAGATCGAAAGATCTGGCGTTGGTTCGGCAGGTTCGCACCCTGAGACTCGGACGCAGATGCCTGTGCGTTTTGACAAGGCAGTCCTACTACGGACTTGTTTGTGGGGGCCATTGCATTCCAGACAACGTGCCCTACTCCTGGATAGTTTGGGCTTCACTGCAACCGACTCCTTGCAACGACTACTATGTAGTAGCTTGCTTCATGCCGCGCTCCAAAGGATCAGGGCTACATACCAACAAGGTCGTATTATCGTATTGAGTTGTTGATTTTCAGAAACATGTCGGCATGTCGGCCTCAGTAAAGGCCGGGTTCCATTGAACGTCCCCTGCCGAGGCCTGGGGGGCGGCGGAGGGATCAGTGACTGTGACTTGGGAGACTCGGATGCATGCTCTGGTGCTCTTTTTGCCATCTTCCAGCTGATGGAACTGCAGAGACGAGGATGCAGAAGACTTTCTGGAAATCACCATCCGAGAGAAGGGCTCCGCGCTTTGGTCAGAGGACGGGTCTTGACTGACCCAGTAGGCAAGCCCGCCTTGTTGGGATCTCCAAGCGAACTGTACCGAAATACTACGACGATCTCCTATGTATACAAACAATCAATCAATCTCTCTATAATCTATGTATCTATGTATCTATCTATCTCTACATATATACGCATACATACATGCATACATATACATATACATATGTACATATATATATATATATGCATATGTGTTTTTAGACATGCTTCACTATGATGGCTTCAGGACTCAAAGATTGGAACTGCGCACGTGAATGTCTCTGCTTTGGCACGCCTGGTGCCTTCGCCGCATCTTTGACGGGGTACCGAGAATCGGTCGTTTTGCGGCATCAGGAGGTTGTGAGGTCGGTTCGACTGCGACCCGGTTCACATATATATATATATGTATACACATATCTATATATATATATAGATAGATAGATAGAGAGAGTCTTGTTGTTAGCAGTATATGATTGTTATATTGTTGTTATTATTCCATTGTCATATACTACTCCGTGTACTCTTGCATAGTAGATGTAAACACGCACACTAAACCTCTTGGTCTCAGTCCTGTGAGCTGGAGGCGCACTTCCGTGGATCTCTACAGGCGAGGGGCTAAGAGCCGGGATTTAGGGGTGCAGGATACAGTGTTTTCAGGTTTTTGGCTCTTAGGCCTTAGGGTTTAGGGGGGTAAGGGATTACTCTCGAGTTTGCATAATTACTAACAGCATCGACTTGTACCCCCGCTCAACACATAATATAGTGGCCTACTCCAATTTTTCAGGTCCCTACAGAAGGGTGTGGGACCTGGTGGGGTAGGGTTAAACCCTAAACCCCTAACCCCTAAACACCTTAACCCCTAAACGCCTAAACCCTAAACCCCTGAACCCCCAAACACTAAACCCTATTTAAGAAAACGTTGTCGGATTCTGGGCTCTTGGCATTCGGGCTAGGATGACTGCCTCCGAGGTCTTCCGCCGTGGGACTGAGAAGGACTGCTGCTGTCTCCGCATGCGAGTTTCAGAAGATAGGGGAGCGCAGTTCATAGCATCGACCCCCAAATATTGGGACTCTTCCCGCGCACAAACCCCACCGCTCAACATGTTGATGACGATGATGCGAACGACGTTGATGCAAATCATGACGGCGATGATGATGATGATTATGATGATGATGATCGTAACAATGACAACACTGATGACGATGATGAGACTGATGATGGCGACCGGCAAAACGGTTGCATCGCAGAGACCATCCTCCAAGGACTTTGCCCGCCCAACAAACTGAAACAGTCTTGCCCAACATTGGCCCCACCTTGCTCTCGTACCGGCTTCGCTGGCCGGCTCGCAGGGTGTTTTTTTTTTTGAGAGGGCGGGGGGGGCGGGGCGGGGTTGCTGGTGCCTCAGATAACGAACCCCCGAATCTCAGAATCTCAGATCCACCATTGTCCTGAGAGGCTGGTGAGCTGGCGGTCGACCTCCTGGCAAAGGATACTGATGCCGTTTGACCGAGAGATTTGCTGAAAACCTTTCTCCTTCAGATTCCGAGGAGGTATCGCCGATGGGTCCTGCAAAGCTCCTGCAGCCTGCTTTGGTGACGCTGAGTTGCAGCGTTTATTTTCAGAGAGGGTTGCTGCCAGCCAGATGAGAAACATGTTTTCCCATACTTATAGTAAGGACCCCCCCCCAAAAAAAATAGTAGGAATTTGGTACATATGTTCCCATACTTATAGTAAAGACGCGTGGCAAACTACTTGCGAAGAAACTGGTTGAAGTTTACCGAGGAGAGTCCACAGCAATGGACTGATGGGGGCCGTGGCAGCCGTCGCAGCATCTCGTGTTACGGCTAGCAACACTTTGAAATCGTTTTGCTGTCGAGGTAGTTCCAGGTAGTAAGTTGTTGTGCTGGGGATACAGCGGAAAGGACTTTGAAGCACTGGACATCTTCAAGACGTACCACGTCGTGCTGTGGGCGCCGCTTGGGCAAGATGGGTTCCTATGGAGCTTTGCTTTTTGCCCGCACACTACAAGCGGGCCCTCAGTACTTCGGAGAAGTTCGGCGACATGTTCAACTCCAACTGGGATGAGCCGCGTGCCCAGTCACAGCAGCGCGGGTGTCATCAGATCTGCACAGATATGCCTGGAAGAGGTGGGGGTCGAGGCCTCAGTCTGTGTTCAGCCCTAAAAGGTGGAGCCTTTGGATCCCATAGCCCTGATGGGCTTGATAATATGGCTTTGTGGAACCTGTGTACCGTTGCACTAGAATCGTACTCAAGACCTCGCCTGGTATTGCCGAGTGTGAGCGTCAAAAAATATGGCTTTGATATCAGATCTGCTGCAAGAGATTCCAAGACAAGAGAGCTTGATGCCGTGCGGCAGTGATGGCTTCAGGACCATTCAATGACAAGTTGGTACAGTCGCTTAATGTAGTGACCCACTCGCTTGTTAGGTAGGCTGGGGCCAGTTGCAGTGAATCTGCTTCGCGATGGCTGGCTACCCGCTAAAAGCCAGCACCACTCAGCTTCATCGCATAAATGCCTGCAGCAGAAGCGAGTGCTTGCTAATGGTCGTGCGCGACGACCTCATAAAGGTGTGCAAGCCGGACAGGCGGCTGTTGCTTCTGCTCACGAGGCGTAGATGCAGCTTGAGCAGCTGGGTGCGGAAGTGATGTCCATCGTGAGGTTGGTCGGCTTTGGTGACAGGGACAACTTGCACAAGGCTTTCAAGAACTCCAAGCTGCGAGACAGGGAGGTGTGGCAAGCTGTGGGTGGACTACCTGGCGGTCATCGTCAATAGCGACAACACACGGCTGAGGCAACTTCAGAATGCTTCCTACACGGTGCCAGACCAGCGTGACTGGAGCGTCTTGACTTATTTGACTTTCTGCTACAGGAGGACACAGATCAGTTTCGTGTGGAGCCCTATACTACTTGCGTAAGAACACAGGTGTCGGTTTTGAGATTTGGTACCGGAGGACCGATAAGTCATGCCAAAGTTGGTATCCCTCTGAGATGTTCGACTCGGTCCTGTAAGCATTGCGGCGGCTCGGGTGCAGTCCGACGTGGCCGGAATGATGAAGAACTATCACAGCTGGGAGAAGTTCGCTCGGAATGTATGTGGCGATGTTGAACAGGGCGACATGCAGGTCGTCCTCATGAACCTGGGCCTCCTCGTGGACCTCAGTGCGCCGAATTTCTTCCCGAGCTTGATGGAGCCATTTCGAAGACACGGCCACCTGCCGAAGCGCAGTTGCCAGGCGGCACGACCTCCAGCGTCCCAAAGGTATCGTCTGCCAAGAACCTCCAGGAGTCCTTAGCCGAGCTTGGGCGTGTCCTTCCTACCCGGACTTCGTGGACCCAGTGCATGAGGCACTGAAGCTGAGCAACAAATCCAGCCTGATTGCCATCCAACATTCGATTGCAGCCTGGGCTCGTCTACGCAACGACATCGACGGCAGTGGAGTCCTGTCGGCAGCCATTCGGCTATAACTTAATCGAGGAGCTGGCGACGAACGCGCTGCAGACGACTTGCGACCCTATGTAAAGCAGCACTTTCAACACATTGCCTGGGCAAGGCTTGCGAGTGTGGTGCGGCTCACCAAGCTTTATGCGATACATTTGCACTTGCAGAAGGCAGGCAGTCCTCACAGAGTTGACATGCTCAGAGACTGTTTGGAAACGCACACATACGCAATCGTGCGTGTCCAAACACTTTAAGAGGATTTCCCAGCTTCGGCGCAAATCTTCAGAGCGCAGTCCATGGCAGTCGTTTCGCTGAAGCACCGGGCCACTAGAAAGCTAGACTCTTCTGGAATCTGCAAGTAAATGGTGCACTACTGGCCCTGTGCCGACCGCACTTCCTGCCGCGACGCAAACAGTCACAAAAGAGAGGAACAGGTCGTCGGCCAAGGTTATGCGAGCTATCCGAGTGTTGCTGGTGCGTCAGGACAGCAGCGATTGAATATTCCTGTAGATCGGCCTCCCTGATCTTGGGGAGACGGACCAGCCCACAGCCCCAGCCTCAGGGAGCACAAGAAGCTGTTCAAGGATCCGCTGAAGAAGGCAAGGGGCACTGGGCACATGTCTGCCCTCAACGGAGTTGGCATGGAGCCGTCTGTCAGGTGGTGCAGGCTGAGCACGCATCACTGTACAGCTGCGCAGCAGCAGTGGATGTTAGAAGCACTTCAATGCATGCTGGGCCGTTCCGAAGCCGATGACATGTTCAGGCGATGGAGTTTGTCCGCATTTCACATACTGGGGCGGGAAGCGCAATGAGAGAGCAACGCTGGGAAGAGGCCACTTCGATGGTAGTAACACTGAATGCTGCGGGTTCTGCTGATGTTTTGCAGGGCATTGTTGCTTATCCACAGTTGCACCCCGTGCTCTAGGTAATGACTTCTTGTCACTGCTGGGAAATGGAGTTCGCAAGGGACGGAGGCTCGATACCCGACTCTCTCCCCTTTTTACTGAGCTTCCATGGGTTGGTTTCACAGCAAGCAGTGCAGCCTTTGGTCTTGCATCAGGCGCGTATACACATATGTGGTGCTGGACGAAGGGATGTTCTTTTCAGACACCTGGCTGCAAGTGAGGATCAGTGCTATCTGCCCATCTCGTGCCAACATGATGAGGAGACAGGTGCCAACATCGCGAAAGACTTCTTCAGCATCTCGGCACGTAGTTTTGTTATGATGGCGCATGTGCTCCCTCCTCCTGAGTTGGCCTCCAAGGCAAGCATGCTGTGCATGCAAATGCATCTCCAGAGGCCACATCGGTTGCAGGGCCATGCACGGATCAGTAAATCTCCGGGTTTGCAACTGCTCCCGTTCCGAAGTTTGCGATGAAGTTTACCGAAGACACTTCTCTCGAAAGGTTCGCATGGCGGGAACATTCCGCATCTGCGAGACGCCAGAACGTGCGCTAATCCTTATCCTGGACAATGACTCCGGCACCTATCGTCCGTCTGATCCTTACCCTAAACATGTGCGTGATATGGACAGGGAAAGCACACAAAGCCCGTTGGAATACGCTTGGTTATTCTACGACGAATGCGGCTGTATAATGTTCCGTAGTCTTCGTCTGTCACTCTTCTCTACGCTGTTGCTATTGCCGGGTGGCCGCTGGCTCGCAGAATCCCGGGCATGTGCAAGTTTATCACAGGTCCGAGCAGGTGCTTGCGCCCATCATGAATCATGATGCTAGCTAGGATCTACTGGAACTGGGCTTATCTTAAGACAAGAGCTTGTGGAAGCTGAGTCGTGAAGCCTTGCCTGCCCTGAGTGCGCATGAGACTCAAAGCATACGTTTACAGCACTTGAAAGTCTGAAGGGTCCTGTGCCCTAAACGCACAGTGACATAGAAGGGATCCCGGCTCTCTCGTGAACGATTTTGACGACTTCAGCCGCTTGTTGATGCCAGCAGTAGGACGGACAGCAAAGAGCAGGAAGAGGATTTCTGGATGCAGACCAACACGGACAGAGAAAGGCGCCATGAGCGCGGCATGGGCCGCTGTGCGAGTCTGACAGGCACATGTGAGCCGTGTGACAGACTATGGTGTCTGTCGTGCAACTTGTGTTCTTGAGCATGCATAGGACCATAAGGCATCCCCGGAACAGCATGGTTTTCATTGCTGCGAGAAGCTCCACGAAAAACGCAATGTCCAGTGAAGTCTAAGTTTAGCGGCATGGTACGGTACATAACAAGGTACAACAGAGACATAAGACACAGAAGACACATAAGATGCATGACACACACACGCACACATATATATATAGCATACAGAGCTGTGTGCAGGCATGCATGCACATGCTCCATGCTTGTAGTCGTCAGCAATGTATGATTGGACACGTGAATGTGTTGCAATCGTAATTAAATGGCGCAATCGCGACCTCAAACTCTGCACTTCCTGTCTCGCGAAGCTTGACCTCTTGATCAGAGGAGAAGCTCACTGCACCACGGCATCGCCCCGAGCAAGCATTCGACAACATCGCTGTATTTCTGTCATTTGACGTCGGGAGAGATTTGACACTCTTAGAGACTAGTGGAGGCAGACGAACGAACGGCAATAACAACATTTCATCGACCACCAGACAAGCGCAGCAAAAAAGCTCGGTTTGGTTCGCCAGCTAGTTCCATCATGGGCGGCTCTTGCGATCTGCTCGGAGATGGAAGGCTGCTCAAAAGAGTGGAGTTGGAGGGCGCGGGGCCTTCACCCCAAAAGGGCGACCGCGTCCAGGTGCGATACGAGACGCGCCATCAGGGAAAGTGCGTGGAATCCATGGCGGAGGAGGCTTTCGAGTTCGTCCTTGGGGAAGACCAGGCCCCTTGTGCAGTCTTCCCAAAACAAGACTCAGCATCCCGAAAGCGAAGCCAGATCTAATGCCGAGGTGCTGGAGGCCTGGGACCTGGGGGTTGCTACAATGAAGCCCGGTGAGCGCAGCGTCTTCACCGTCCACCCCAGCCTCGCATTCGGTGAGGAAGGGGCCGGAGAGGAGCAGAATTGAACAACCGCTGCAGGGATGGGATGGGCCGAGGCCGAGGCTTGTAGCTGCAAGTTTCAGGAAGGCGCGTCGGCTTTAAGAGCTTTAGGGCTCCTCCAGTTCTTCGGCGCTCTCTCCTCTGCTAGGAGATCCCAGCTTTGGCGACTCTGGAGTTTACCATCCACCTCTTTCCTGAGGCCCAGGCCCCAAAGATGGAGCAGAGCTCGGAGAGATCTGGGCCTGGGAGCTCCAAGAAGCTTTTGGCTGAGGAGCAGCGGCTCCGACGGGCGCAGGAGGCCAAGGTTCGTGGCAATGGACTCGTCAAGGCAGGCGACTACTCGGCGGCGTCGAAGGCTTACAAGGAGTCTGGGTTCTTGTTAAGGAGTATAATTTAATGTAAGTACCATTGTAGGGATCCATAGTAAATAATATGGTTCCTTATCATGGTAACTTACATTACATCCCTTAACAAGAGCCCAGGAGTCTTTGATGCTCCTCCAGTCTTCGACCCTCCCAGCGATGCAGGGCCAAGAAAGTCTGGATTTACTCCGGGAGAGCAGTCAGCTCCGTGTGGCCTTACTACTGAACCTCTCCCAATGCTGTCTGAAATTAGAGGATTATGCTGCAGCGGCTCAACATGCCAGCGATGCCCTGGACTTGGAGCCTTCGTGCAAGGCGCTGTTTCGCCGTGCCTTGGCGCAGCTGGCACGAGGCTCCCTGACCGAAGCCCGGGATGACTTGCAAGCGGCCTTACAGCTCGAGCCACAGAACCGTGAGGTCCGTGAGAAGCTGGAGGTCTGCCGAACACGGATGCAGCAGGCACAGGCATGGCAGAAGCAAGCTTTCGGAGGCCTCTTCGGAAAGGCCCCCGAGCAATCCTCCCGACAGCGCACCTCGGAAGCTTTGTCTTCTTTGCCCAAAGCTTGGATGGAGATACAGATCGGTTCCAAACCTGTTGGCAGGGTGGAGATCATCCTTTACAAAGACACTGTGCCGCGGACGACCGAGAATTTCTTGAAGCTTTGCACCGGGGAGCTGAGCACCGAAAAGCGGCGCCTGCACTATCGCCACTCGATCATCCACAAGGTCCAGGGTCTCAGATGCATTGATCCCATCCTTGCGCTTTTTATAAAGAAAGGAAGGAGTCTAGAGAGCAATCACACGACGTGGATAACTTTACGGGTCTTCTTTGTTTGATCGCACGGCTCGAAAGGTGGTGCCAGGATGCCTTATCGAGGCGGGCGACATTGAGAAGAGCAGCGGCATGGGCGGCCAGTCCATTTACGGACCAAGCCTTAGTTTTGCCGTGCTTGCGTGCAGACTTTCTGATTTCTGCTTATGTCAGTGTAACGGAGAGGTGTCTGTGCACCAATTCACCAAGGTCCAAGCTTTGCAGACGAAGCCTTCGTGGATGCACATGAAAGAAGGGGGCTTCTGTCTATGTCAAACCGGGGCCCGGACACGAACGGCTCGCGCTTCTTCTTCACACTAAGGTCACTCCCGGAGTTCGATGGGAAGCATGTGGTTTTCGGGGAAGTGTCATCTGGGCACGCGGTCCTTGATGCGATGGAGGCCGTGGAGACCGAGTATCCCGACTGGCCGGTAACGCCCATTCGGATACTTCGATGCGGCCAAGTGGCTGACCTCACAAGCTAGCAGCTAGTCCTCGACTGCGGCCACAAGCGTCTGAAAATGTGTCGCGCGGAAGCCTTGCATAGATCGTCTGGGCCACACACAGAGCAGCACAGCTCAGCACAACACAGCAAGGCACAATGCACGCACGGCGGACAGACGGTAACAGAGATGGGCACCACCACGCAGACACACAAACAAATGCATTTTTCTGAGACTAAGCTGTCTTCGCCTTGCTGCACCCCATTGTAGCGATCTTGTAGCAGCTTGAAGCAGCCACGGGTGATGGGTTCTGACTCCGATAGCTTTGCACAGCCGCAGCGACCGGCATCCAGAATGCAAGCTTTGCTTCCTGATGCAGGCTGGGCCACATACAGCGCTGAATGTGGACTGAAGCATGTCCCGAAGTGTGAGTGGGATCTAAAGACGTATGGGCGGACTCTGCACTGCTTATCTGAGTCTGCCTGTTCTTGTGGGTCTTTGCACTGCTTCCGCCGTTTTGCGCTGGAGCAGGCTTGTTTGTAACGCTCTTGCCGACGACAGCAGCGCGCAGCGGCCAAAAGGAGCTTTTCCCATGAATCCCGGGGTGAAGTTGAAGTCTACGTGATGATTATACATGTGGGAGTTTCCGAAAATGGAGGACCTTAATGTAGTACCCTAAATAGTAGGATCCTTAGTCCTTATTGTAAGGACCCCAAATTAAGGTAGCCCTAATTGTCGGAAACTCCCAGATGTCTTTTTCTTGTTGGGATCTCCAAGGTCCTCAGAGCAGCTGCCCATCCTCAAGGAAGTGCTGGAGCTGAACTTCCCTGGACTTCTGGCTCCTTGGGCATCTCTCATCTCTTCTTTGCAAGCTAAAGCTGTATGAAGCTCCCCACGCGGTTGAAGAGTTGAGGGTAACAAGGAAAACCCGAAGTTAAAAGCTCCTTATCCAAACCCCCAACGCTGTGACAGTCGAACGACACCGTCGTGCGGAGCCTTGTAGACCCACAGGACCTTTCAATCCCAAACCCTAAGACCCTAAGCTCGTATAACGAGGTCAGAGTTCTGGATGTTACCCAGCCACAGCCGCAGGAGTGACTCTGTAGGGGCTGTTTCTCTGGGATTTCGGGCTTGACCAGAGGTAGGCAAGGCTTCGGGAACTGGAATGCGTCTCCATATTTCTTATTTGATCTTATCTCCTTTATTGCTAGTAGCAGTAGAGCGCTGTCGCGATCACGACCACTGAAGTGACAGGACAGCAGAGGGTGTGCTGTCAGTGCGACAGCGTAGAGCTTTCCACCACGTGGCCCGAAGGACATCCTGGACTTCGCCGGTCCCAACGAGACAAAGGGGTCGAACCCCGGCCTAATTAGTTTGCTTTGATATGACCTGGCTTTCGTGCAAGCGGTTGTGCAAATGTGAGTGTCATGCCCCCCCCCCACCGCCATCGGCTTACCTCCCCCCCGCTTTCGCGTGTGCATCTCGCCCTTTTGCAGGAGCAAAAACCCCGCTGATTGCAGCATTTGAGAACCGCTTGAAAGAGACTAGAGCAAATACGAAACAGGAGAGAACGTGAGAAAGAGCGTATAATCAGCACGTGAACCACCCAATGATGCTTTGCAGACTTTTTGTGGGGTTGGTCTTTGGCGGCGGCGCTGCCCCACAAAAGCTAAAGCTTTGTCACGCGAACACGCTGGATCATGACGTGGGGCCGGATTGCGGCAAGCACAGTGAAGACACCACAGCGCTTGTTTTCAGGCTCGTCTCGTGCGCATGAGCACGCATATGAGGCTTCATCAATGCGATAGCACGTGCGAGGAATAATCTTGATGTTTACGTACAGACATGTGGGCCAATGTAGGCGCAGTTACAGCCGCTTCCTCTCCTATTTGTGGCATTCCTTTGAACTCGAGGAAGGCCTGCGTCTATGCTGGCCAGTGGAAGCCACTCGGCACTCGCCCATTCACTGCTGGCTTTGTCGCCCGGACGATGTAATCACAACAAGACGTACTTGTAATCATCGTTCGGTCCCTCTGACCATAGCAGCGTTCGGATGTGTCCATTCGGTCCTGATTCCATGATGAGATTGAGATCCGCACCTTCTCAAAGGCTGAGATACTGTATTCATGCCAGCAAAATTAGGGGACTTCGACTTCAACTAGCTGTTCCGGCAGCCAGTGAGGATTGTGGTACCGATCCATCGAGCCATGGATCCTACTATAATTTAAGGCAACTATATGCCTGAATAAAGGGATAGTACTGTACTATAGTTACTATAGTTTATAAGGTCTATATTCCTTCATTAAGGGATGTGGGATCTCTAGGAAGCCAGGGGGGGACTGATTTGGATTCGGTCGGCTACTTTTTTCTCCTTCGTCTTCAGGTGGAAAGTGGAGTCCGAAGACGAGCTGCAGGCGAGCTCTCTCCAGGCCGTGTTGATACCATTGTTGCTACCATGATATACTATACATACTGTAATATACCGTAATATACTGTAATATACTATAACATCATAATCGTATAATAGTTGTAACATAGGGTTTAGGGTTGGGGGTTTTGCTTGCTCCAACTCTGGGCGAAGTGGAAGGCCTGTTGCAAAAGGGTTTGGGGTTTCGTTCAAAAAGAGCTGTCATGCTGCTACAGCTGATGTGGGAGCCGACTCCAGGCGAAGTGCGAAACCTGTTGCAGAAGGGTTTAGGGTATTGTAACTGGCATCCTCTTTCCGTGATTGTAATTCCCGCTCGCTATTAACAGCAGAATGTCACCTGAGCCTCCACCGTCCGGTGAATCCAGGCGGCGGTCAGTGTTTGGGAGTGGAAAAACCGGAATGGCTGGCAGCGCTACCTGCCGGAGGCACAGAGTGTTCGGGCCACCTCCAATTCCATTCCGGAGAATTGCGTGATCTTGCACACTAGGCCCGTATAGAACCCTTACAGAAGCCCTGTAGGTGCAGTAGTGTTTGACCCTAAAAGGAACCCCAGGCCTTAACCTCTTATTGGTCTCTGCCGTCTTTTCCTGCCAGGATGAATGTTTGCTAGACCAGCTCCAAGTCGAAAGCAAAGGACAGCAAGCGGAGACGTCTGGGCAACTTTGGAAGCAATAGGGCCGTTTAAGGAAATCCTACAGCTAAACCCTAGAGCAGACGGAACATGGGCGCTTTAACAAAAAAACTTAGCCACCGTTACCGTAAAGGAGCTCTTTGAGGAAGCCCTAACTTCGGAAGCAACAGACCATCCTAACTGAGCTCCCGAAAGGTCTGTTTCAATACTTGGGTTTTTTCAGGGTTGCTGCATGGGAATTAGAACAGAGTTCCTCCAGAGCCTCTTCTCTGCTTCTGAGGTTCTCCTTTGGTGTCTTGAGCAGCATTTAGACGGCCACACGGTTGGGGGATCTCTTCTGATCCGCGCCTCCCACATGAGGCAGAGGCACTACATATAAGGTGGACTTCCTTGAAAACGTCCAGAGCCCCGGTTGCCTCAGAACTGAGATTTGCATGTGGGGAGTTCTCGAAACGCGGGGTGTCCTTACAATGAGGATCCGAACCGTTGAGGGTTTATGCCAGAGTCCGGTACCAGTTATGGACTTGCCCGTCTAAGGACCAATCTCAAAACTGGCCGGAGACCTAGTTGAAAATGTCATGATACAGTTGGCTGGCATGGTTCTTGACACGACAGGCCGAGTTAGAGAAATGCGCCAGATCTTGAGCGGTTGCGCCTTGACTCAAGTCTCTTTGGCGCTTGCACTTTCTCAGTCTGTGTGCCTTATCCGTCGGAATGCCTTGTCGAGTTGCAGGCTACGTGCCTTCCTGGGAGATCCACTGTGGAGGCATAGAGTGGAAGGCCCCTTGTTTTTTCCACTGCGCCATATGACGTCCGCGTCGCTGACGTGACTTGTCCACCATACCAAGCAGTGGTATACATGTACGCAGCTTTGGTCGAACCTGACATGCATTGTGCGGGAAGGTCTGTTTCGTTAGTAGGTTGTCTTCGCTTTGTTGTGGAGCCTCACATGATTTGAAGTCGCCTTCTGGGCAAGACGCAGGTTGTTTAGTCGTTCGTGCCTTCAAAGGACTCGAAACTTGTGCAGGCTTGCAGTTTCCACGATGCTGTGACAATCGAGCAGCATGGCTTTTCGAATGCTTCTGTCATTAGTTGGACACTGTGCTCGGTGAGGGACTGGACCAAGGCAAGCATACCTCGCGACAGCTGCAGCAGCACCCCTGGCTCTAGTCTGTGAATTTCTGAACTACCGCTTCACCGACCACCCTCCTCATCCAAGGGCGCGCCAGTTCTGCTGACCTTGAGCAGCTTCTGGGACGCAAGTCGTGAGAGGATGGGGCTTCGGATTCCCAGAGTGTTGTCAGAGAAAACATTCAAGCCCTCTCCGTCCAACATGGGCCTTCCGTGAACGCCTTCTGCTGCATTTGTGTTCAACTGCTGTGTCTAAGACTGCACCAGGCCGTCTTTGATGTGTTGCACGAAGCCTAGCAACATCCGGACGCCGCTAAGACCAAAGGTGGAACTCGTGCTCACAAGTGAGCACCTCGCGAACTTATACTTTCAGCTTTCGCTGTTTTGAAGCTGCGCAGCTTGTGCCATGGAAATGTCGGCGAAGGCCAGAAGTGGGCCGTTGTTGAAGTTGGTCCGGGCTTGCTCCTTCTTGGCCTTCACATACACGGCGACTTCCTTTGCCACGGGAGCTACGAACACCGAGGCCCCCCAAATTCCTCCGCGGAGGTGGGCCGACGAGGACAGACCATTCGCTGCATCGGCGCGCGAGAGGGGCGAGGCCTTCCTGGGAAGAGAGGAGGAGAAGCTCTTAAAAAGCATCGTTGGAGCTGGCAGGCGCCGGGACTGGAGCAGAGCCAGTGCTATCATATGGGACTATAGCGGCATGCAGACTCCGATTTACAGTGCAGCGCTTTTTGCAGCAATTCGCTGCAAACAGTTCGACGAGGGCGCTAGCATCTACGAGGAAATGCGCCAGAGATCTGTGTGGTGCGATCTCCCGAGCTTCTCGATGGCTCTGAAGATCTTCTCGAAGTCCGATCCTTCCCGAGTAGGTGAGATTTGGGATGAGGCGGTGGCAGAACACCCTCTTGATGCAGCCCTCTGTGCTGCAAGGCTCGATGCCGCAGCGGAGGCTGGAGACATCCAAGCTGCCCAAACGCTCCTGGAACAGATGGGACGCCTGGAGCCTCCGATGCAGCCGAACTTACTGCACTTCACTTCCGCGATCCGTGCCTGCAAAAATGCAGATTCTAGGTGGCATTTCGGGAGACATTTTCCGTGAGGGTCTTGTGGGGAAAGGCTATCCGATAAACATAAACCCATAAACCGTGAGCCTAGAACCCAGGATAGCGAAAAGAGCCATGAGATGGCAAAAAGCTTCTTTGAGTTGGCCCTCGGACAGGGCATTGAGCCGGACATCGTCGTCTTCCGAGAGCTGATGGGTGCATGCAGGAGGGCCCCTCTACACGAGGTTCAGACGGTTTACAAGTTCCTCAAGGAATTGGGGCTACAGGCGGATCGCATCTTCAGCGACGTCTACTTGAGAGCAGTGCTGCAGCTGCCAAGGTCTAGAAGATTCCAGTCAATTGCGGAGGCGGCGGAAGAACTCCGCGCTATGCAAGACAAGGGCAGATTGGCGGAAGCTCGAGCAGTCTTGGCCGAGTTTACTTCTAAGGATGTGCAGCTGACCGCGCTGGGGCACTTGCTGAATGGAGCTCTGCTGCAACTGCAGTGACGTCCCTTTCCGAGCCATCCTCGAGAAAGCAGCCAGTTGCAAATGTCAAAATGTTGCTCGCAGACCACAGCTAAGAAGAGTCAGGGTCTGGCAATGTGCTGCTTTTCGTGCCCAGCTGGGAAGCATGAGGACCGCCATTCCCAAATCCCAACCGCATGGGGCATCTCCTGACGAGTCTCAGTTTCCTTCGTCCTTACGATTTAGTCGAGATGGCGTAGTGGAAATCATATGTTGCTGAGGCGGAGAAGAACGCCTCTTTGACTTCAAGATGATGACTTGTGCTGGGTCAAAGCATCATAGTTGCAATATGTTGCATTCATCCGGCGCTGCCTCCATAGTCATACTTAGTCCGCAATGCAACCATGTGCGACACATGCGGCACTTCAGCTTCATGCCATATCATGCCACATAATAGCACTACACAACCATTACATGCGTGCTGCTTGTCCAATTCGAATTCCATCCCTTCTGAACGACCGGGAGTTTTACACATGTCTACGGCGTACGTTTGCTTGTGTAGTGTTCAGGGGCAGACGTATTCGCTACATCCATACGTCCTCCCATCCATGCATGCATGCGGATGTATGGATGTACTTATGAAATACTTCTGAATATTGCATATATACATATACATGATATACATGTCTGTGGGAGTGCCTTTGGCCTTGGCTGAAGCGCGGCTAGTGACATGTGCAAGATTAGGCCTTCGGACGTCCGTGCTTTGCGGCGTTTGGCGAGCTCCGGAGTTTGACGTGGCGCTGAAAGGCCCAAGCTCGTCAGCACAGATTTCGAGTCTGCTTTCAGAATTGTTGCCAGGACTTCTGGGTATCGGCCAAACAGCCTGTCAACCTCTTTCTCCCCCCGGAGTCTTTTCAGCCGAGAGGACGCTGAGGTTTGGAATGTGTGGTGGGCCCTCGATGTACTTACTTTTCGGCACTTGCCGAGGGCAGGGTGGATGTAGTCGCGGCCTTCGTCTCCATGGACGAAGTCCAAGCGAAGGTCGCCATGTCTTCGCATATTGTATATTTGACAGTGTATACTACTGTAGGTCTATCTATCTATCTATCTATGTTTCTATACTTTATGTATCGCTTTTTCCTTGCTTTTTGTGCGTCAATGCGCACACACAGAATCTGGTAGAGCTGCCAGAGCTTCGAGACCACGTGCGCTCAAATGGCCAGAGACTGGATGCGGCAAGTCTTCGGAGGCTACAAGATCTCCAAAGCTGGAATCTTAGCTCGTCCTTCATGGCAAATAGAGCAGCACCCCGCTAGAAAGTATTCCATGCAGTCAAAAAAGCTCAGCTGGCGGTTTCGTTCTGATGCGCTTCCTGCAAATTCACGCGGTGAAGATTTTAGCTTCGGGATGTGACACCCGTTCGCTCAAGCAATGTTTGCTGATCGTAGATGACCCGCTTAGCCTACACGAACACGATGGAAGACCAGCGGGCCCTTCCAAGGTTTTCGGCCAGAACACTTTGACTTTTGGAATCCCCGTCAGCCCTTCTACGAACTATGAGCTATAGACCAAAGCCGAAGCCGAAATCCTAAAGCCACAGCGCAAGCACCATCAATTTCCTAAACCCTAAACCCTAAGAACTTCCTATAGGGAACCTGAACCTCAAGTGTTGGGTCTACCATGGCGCCGCACGGGGGAGTTACATCTCCGCTTTGCCCGCTGTCGCATGAATGTCCTACGCGGATTCCACGAAGGCCTAGTGGCAGCCAAGGCCCCCGCTTGAATGGGCTCTGTAAAGGTTTCCATGTGGGTCTATGTGGGTTCTTCGAGGGTTCTACACGGGTTCCATACGGGTGCAAGCAGGGTTTCGCAACCGCTATTTTCTCTCAACATTCTTGAACAGAATGTCTGGCGCGAAGAAAGACAGTTCTTGAGAAGGCACAATGTAGCGAAGGGTATGAGAGCTGCAGACTTGGCAGGAGCGGATGCATCGCACTGAAGCTGGAACCGCCAGTAGCGTGGAGGCAAGGAAACTTAATTCACTTGGGAAGTGTTCTGCGACGGCGATTGCTGTTTCCCGTGGTAAGCTTTGAGCTGATAATCGACATCGATGCTTATTGCAATCCTTACTGTCTTGGTTCAAGATTCTTGGACTACATAAACTATGCGCTTCACAGCTTTCAGTGCCTTAAGCGCTTCGCATCAGTCAAGCGTTACGCAACTTCGATTGCTTGAACGGACAGGATGCGGCACTCCGCACCTCACCCGAGTCTGCGAGCAGCGCTTTGACGTCCATGGAGCCTCAGGAAGCAGTCGGGTGCCAGGAGGTCCCGTCCATGAAAGACCCCCTGGCCGTGCTGAATGCCATCCATCAGGTGTTGGTTTCGGCAGGACGCCGGGGTTGATTCTTGTAAGCACATCACATAGCTCATGAATGCAGATATAAAGCCCTACTCGGCTTGCATTGGCCCATTGGCGCCGCTCAAACATACAAACATACAGTGTGCTGCTCATGTTCTTGTCATTGTCTGCATGAGGTTCGGCTCAGTAACTTTTCCGGTAGTCGAGTCGCACGTTGTGAGTCTGGCGGTGTACACAAATGTGATGCACACCGTGAGCGATGCTTGAGAAATTGGGGTGTGTGTGTGTGTGTGTGTCGTTGTCGATGCAGGATTGCATGCAGAGCTCTCGCTACCCACCATTGCAGTGGTGGGATCGCAGTCTGTGGGCAAGACGTCCGTTTTGCAGAGCCTCGTGGGCCTCTTGGCGGCTTCGGGACAACGCTTATACGCCAGGGTTGCACAGAGCAATCTGTAGGGCGCCCCACAGGATTCAGCGCCCCATCAGCCGCCGGATTAGCAAGTGCGCAGCGATTGAAAGCTGAACCAAGAATCACAGATTCGGTCTTTTCGCACACATCAGGCAGAGATTTTCTACCACGAGGAAGCGGGATAGTGACCCGGCGGCCGTTGATTCTGCAGCTTCAACAGGTCCGCAATGCAGGACGGAGATGTGATTTGCCGTAGGCGCATATCTCCCGGACAAGCCGCAAGTAGACTAACTCGAATCGCAGGAGTTTCCAACCCAACCCAGGGCTTGTTTCATTGGTGTGGGGCGAGAATGACAGCGAAAGAAAGCTGGAAAGAAAGGCGGTGAGACCAGAGAGAGTTAGTCGATGACTGAACTTGTTTGCTTGTTCACTCGCCGCTTGAAGGAGCCGGACACAGCGAGTGGGCAGAGTTCCAGCACAGCAATCGAAGGCAGGCCAAGCAAAGTCTCAGCAGTAGTGGGGGCCGGAGCAGTCTGGCAGTTTAGGCTCAGATGTAGCATGTCGACCGGGTCTGCGAGGTTCAGTGACTTCGGCGACGTCCGCAGGGAGATCGAAGCAGAAACGGCGCGTGTGTGCAGTGGCAGTCGCTCCTTGACAGGATAAGATGGCAGTTGCGAAGTGGCCAATTGCCTCTCCAGTTCCGCAGTCAAGAACCTTTAGAACCCCACACTCAAAACCCTGGAACTCGTTCGAGGCAGTGTCAGCGACGAGCCGATCCTTCTCAGAATCTTCTCTCCGGCAGTCATGGACTTGACCCTTGTCGACCTACCAGGACTGACCAAGGCCCCATAGTTCGCGGAGATCTGGCATGTTTCCGATAGCTAAGACAGGGAAATCCCCGTCGTAGGTTTCGTTTCTAGTTTTGGGGAGTTTTCCATTCAGTATTAGAGTGCCGAGGGCCAAAACCAACGATCTCTTGGGGCGCCTGCTTTGGGTGTCTGCCCCGCATCTGTAAGCATCGAGGTACCTACCGGTGACCAGCCCAAGGACATCTCTAAGAGAATCCAGATGCTTGGCCGACTTGAGTCGCGATCGCCTTGGCCCTTGCATTCGGAAACAGTGTCAAGAGAACAAGTTACTTTCGATCACCACCAAGCAGTACTTCAAAGGAATCTGGTCAAGAAGTACGTGGCTAGCAACAACACTCTGATCCTTGCCGTGTCCGCGGCAAACGTCGACTTGGCCACCTCGGATGCGCTTGCTTTGGCCCGAGAGGTGGATCCTCAGGGTCAGCGCACAGCTGCCCGGACGCAGGAAGACGATGGGACCTGAATCATTGCGCGGTTGTAGCGGTATTCTCTATGGCTTTATACGTAGCATATTGTAAACATGGGCTGTATCCGGGCAGAGCTATGTAACGCACTGCACACAGGAAAAGACTGAGGCAGCAGGCATTGGCCTGTCAGGACTGTACATCTCGCAAGGTATAAATATTGTAGTTTTATTCTGCGCAGTAATTACTAAGAATTTGGAATACCAACAAGCCTGTTGCAATGCATACTGCTGAAAGTGATTCGACTACTGCTATGATGTGGCAGCGATGGCCCTGTTGTGCCACTCGTTATGGACTTCTTCGATTGCTTTCCTTGTCTCTGTAAGCAGTATTTGACGTCAGGTCGGGGTGCTCACGAAACTGGACCTGGCAGAGGAACAGAGCACAGCCTTCGAAGCACTTGCGGGAGAAGTCTACCCGCTTCGCCTGGGCTACACCGCGGTTGTTTGCAGGAGAGGGATTTGGGGGATCAGTGTCCGCCCATAGGGGAGGTAAGCGCAACTAGTGATCTTGCTTGGCAGGAACGAGAAGTCAAGCCAGGCTGGGATGACCTTCGAGGATGCACTGAAGGCCTTTCCCTTGATAGCCTGATAGCTTTGCACGAAGTTATGCTTTTCCTCGGCTGACTTGACGGAGGAGGAACACGATTTCTTCACACGACAGCAGCGCTTCGAGCCACTGCTGTCCCAGTCCGCTGACTTAGCTTGCATGCCCCACCACAGATGGAGATCAGCGTTAACGCTGACATGTTAACATGCTTCTTGGAATTTGTTGGGGTTTTTAGCTTCTCGTGCCACCGAGGTGCGGCATTCCCAACCTCGCACAGCGACTGCAATTCCTGCTCTTGAACCACATCAGAGAGGCAGGAACTAACAGCTTCCAAAGC
This sequence comes from Symbiodinium sp. clade A Y106, assembly GCA_003297005.1. Lineage (NCBI taxonomy): Eukaryota > Dinophyceae > Suessiales > Symbiodiniaceae > Symbiodinium > Symbiodinium sp. clade A. The sequence continues at coordinate 11,017 of BGNK01005081.1, read as the reverse complement.
ATGTTGCACAGAACGGGTTTGCGAGAGCGACGATGAATGCGAGAATGTATATAAGGCTAAGGGAAATGGTAGTGCTTTTTGTGCTAAGGCTTTACCTTCCCTGCGCACAAACGTGCAGCAAGTGGCTGGGAAGTGTCGCGAGGACTGCTGCCTCGAATCTGAGGCTTTTTTCGAAGCGGTGCCTCGTCCTGTTGAGCTTCTCAGGAGCTCGCGACTCTCGGCGACGAAAACCTGGAGAAGCAGATGGGGCAAGGGCCACTCTTGCACCATGGATGAATTTCAAGTTTAAGCTGCAGCTTGTTGCCGATTGCGGCATGTACAGTAGCCCTCAGGCTACATTTGATCTCCTGCTACGTGCGGCATTTCGGTGACTTGCTTGAGGGCCGCATCGAGCATCGTTTACAGGAGACTACAAGACGCAAGACATGCACTCCTCGAGTGTCTGACCGTCAAACTCACGAGGCTTGAAATGTGTTGCCAAGCCTGAACTGTTGCAGGAACTTCCTCCAGCGAAGCTGGTGGGTGGCGCCCGGATCCATCACATCTTCCATCGAGTGTTCGCCCAGGACTTGTTCAAGTAGTCCCGCAGTAATCTTTGAATGCCACGAGCCGCGAACCTAATGCAGCACTGACAACAACAGGAGATCCTCCACTTCGATGCCTTCACGGGGCTGTCTGACATGGACATCCGCGTTGCAATGAGAAATGCTGCTGGCCCCAAGCCACAGCTACTTGGCTGTGGATCCTGTACAACTCCTGCCACAGACACACAGAAACGGCCCTAAGCCAGACAAACTTTCGAAATCCCAACCAAATAATACTTTACATGCTCGAACTCTACAAGAGCCTCAAATCGCAAATCCGAGATTCAGACCACTCGTTTCAGGCTTTTCGTGCCAGAGATCGCCTTCGAAAGGATGGTGAAGCGCCAGATTCAAAAGCTGGAAGATCCGGCCCTTCAGCGCCTAAGCTGCCATTAGGGTTTAGATACGTCACACATATGTGTATTTTTTGTATGTATGTATGTATGCATGCATGTAGATGTTTGTGTGTATATGTATGCTTAATGCCGCCTACCACTAGTCCCCATGGATCGCATGAGCCATCTGCCGGGAACAACCCTATATAGACCTAAACCAAGAGCTACCATAATTATGCCTCGTCTGGATTGTCCGAGTGTCAGGTTTAGCGCCGAAACCCAGAGGATACCCTCCAGCAGATGATAATAATGGAGCTAAACAAACAAAAACGCACGGCGCGTTTGTTGGGCGTCTGAGCTTGTCAGGTGTGTCGCCTTGGTCTTCGAGGAGCTGCTCAAAAAGCTTTAGACGGTCGCTCTGTTTCTGAGGTCCTGGCTCGTTGTTTGTTCGGTCTGTGTCCGAAATCCTCTTCTTGAATTAGCCGTGAGCCTGCCAGCAGGGTGTCGAGTGCGAGAGATCCGAACAGAAGCCTAACCGCTGCATGCATCACTGAAGGCTCGAGGGAAGTGCTTCTCGGCGAAAGGTAGACCTTTCACTGCGGCCATCGGCACGAACCTCGTTGCAACCGTGGACTTTGTCTGGCAGTTTGGGTGGCTACTGTTGTGCGAGCTAACAGAATGAACCTGTCGCCCGAGCTCAGCATCGCGCTTCACCGCATAACCGCCTGCA